>JACEIK010003184.1:28828-40002 GCA_018107945.1 Datura stramonium
GGCGGTTCTCATAAAATAAGTGGAGGCTTTCTCCCAAGGGGGAGATGGTGTACTCCGTTACCAGGGTAGGTTGTGCGTACCGGATGTGGGTGATTTGAGATAGCAGATACTGGCTGAAGCACACAGTTCGAGATATTCCATCCACCTAGGTGTTACTAAGATGTATCGTGATTTACGGGATATTTACTGGTGGAACAACATGAAGAGAGACATCATAGAATTTGTAGCTAAGTGCCCGAACTGCCAGGAGGTCCAAGTAGAACTCCAGAGACCGGAAGGTATGACTTAGGATATCAACATACCCACATTGAAATGGTAAGAAGTAAATATAGATTTTATTATAGGTCTACCTCGGACTCGTCGGCAACATGACTCAATCTGGGTAAAGTAGATCGGATGACTAAGTCAACACACTTCCTCCCAGTTAAAACTATAGTCTTAGCTGAGGATTATGCCAAGCTTTATACTGGGAGTTGTTCAGATTACATGGGGTGTCCTTATCCATTATCTTGGATAGAGGTACCAAGTCCACCTCTTATTTCTAGAAGTTTTTTCAGAAGGGACTTGGTACCTAGGTCAAGCTTAGCACAACTTTTCACCCATAGATAGATAGACAAGCTGAGCAGACTATTCAGACCCTAGAAGATATGTTGAGAGAGTGTGTGATCAATTTCAAGGGCAGTTGGGATGATCACTTGCCTCTTATCGAGTTTGCGTACAACAACAACTACCACTCTAGTATCCAGATGGCCCTATTTGAGGCATTGTATGGTAGGAGGTGTAGATCTCCTATTGGGTGGTTTGAGGTTGGTGAAGCTACTCTAGTCGGGCCAGATTCAGTCCATGAAACTATGCAGAAAGTACAGCTCATCTGAAAAAGATTGAAAACAGCTCAAAGCCGTCAGAAATCTTATGTTTATGTGAGGAGAAGAGAATTAGAGTTTGCAGTGGATGACTGGGTTTATCTAAAAATTTCACCCATGAAAGGGTGATGAGATTAGAAAGATCACCCGAATTATGGGTGTCAGCTCCTCGGAGAGTGCCGACCTGGCTTTCTACCAGCTGAAAGGGGTAGCCAGATCTGGTACGAACAGTGGAAGGAGGGGAGATGAGTGGGATTAGGACCGGTGGAATGGGAGGAGTTTATACAGCTTCCTTGACCGATTCTTCCCCCGGGAGCTCAAAGAGGCTAAGGTGGCTGAATTCATGAACCTAAAATAGGGAAATCGGATGGTGGAAGAGTATGCACTGGAGTTCACAAGGTTGTCTAAATATACTCTAGAGATGATAGCCGAGCTAAGGGCTCGTATGCTGAAATTTTTTAATGTAGTGCCGAACTTGGTCCTCAAATAGTGTAGGACTGTAATGCTTATTAAGGACATCGATCTCTCCATCCTCATAGTTCATGCCCAGCAAATTGAGGTAGAAAAATTAAAAGACTTGGATCGGGAGAACAAATGGGAAAGAACCGGCCAGTCAGATTATGGCCACCAGAGATCTGGCGATAGTAGCAATAGCAGAGGGCTCCAGCACCCACTTCAGCCAGTGCCCCTACCTTCCGGTCCCGCAAGGATCAGAGGGGTGGAGCATCTGGCTCACAATCCTAGAGTTATAGCGCCAGCAACCACTACAGCTACCCAACTTTCCCTAAGTGTGGCAAGAACAATCCAGGAGAATGCCTTCAGGGTTGAGAGGGTTGTTTTGGGTGTGGACAACTTGGTCATTGGCTCAAAGAATGCCCGTTAGTAGGACGGGGGAGATCACAATCCACTGCTTTAGCAGCTCCAGCAGGCCGACCAGCTCAGTAGGCCAACACTTCAGGTACGGATGGTGGTGAGTGCCAAAGCCATTTTTATGCTTTGTCCTCTCGTCAGGATCAGGAGAGCTCACTTGACGTGGTTACAAGTATGGTATGCCTTTTTCATCTAGACGTGTATGCCCTACTATGTACAGGAGCCACACTTTTATTCATGACTCCCTATGTAGCAATCGAGTTCAATATCAGTCCAGAGGTCCTCTCAGAACCATTCTCAGTCTCCACCCAAGTTGGCGAGTCAGTTAGAGCTAGCCGGGTGTATAGAAACTGCCCAGTATCAATTTTGAATTAGGTCATTACAGCTGATCTTGTAGAGTTAGACATGGTTGACTTTGACCTCATTCTTGGCATGGATTGGTAACATTCTGGTATGTCTCAGTCGACTGTAGAACTAGGGTCATCAGGTTTCAATTCCCTAATGAGCTAGCTATAGAATGGATGGGCAGTAGTTCAGCACCTAAGGGTCAGTTTATTTTCTACCTTAAGGCCAGAAAGATCATTCCCAAAGGGTGTATTTACCATCTAGTTCAGGTCAAAGATTCCAGCTCTGAGTCCCTGACTATGCAGTCAGTTTCAATTGTCAGTGAGTTCCCTGATGTGTTTCTCGAAGATCTTCCTGAAGTCCCTCCTAAGCGGGAAATAGACTTCGGTATAGACCTTCTCCCACATACTTAGCCCATCTCCATACCTCCTTTCAAAATGGCTCCAATTGAGCTTAAGGAGTTGAAAGAGCAGCTAAAATACCTTCTTGATAAAGGTTTTATTAGACCCAGCATATCTCCCTGGGGTGCTCTAGTACTATTCCTGCGAAAGAAAGACGATACCCTCAGAATATGCATCAATTACCGTCAGTTGAACAAGGTCACAGTCTAGAATAGGTATCCCCTACCCAGGATTGGCGACTTGTTTGATCAGCTTCAAGGAACTAGTTGTTTCTCCAAGATAGATATCAGGTCGGTTATCATTAGCTAAGAGTCAGAGAATGTGACATACCAAAAACAGCTTTCAAAACTCGGTATGGTCACTACAAGTTCGTGGTTATGTCCTTTGGACTCACAATGCCTTACAACTTTCATGGACCTGATGAATAGAGTCTTCAAGCAGTATCTAGATATGTTCGTCATTGTATTTATCGACGACATTTTGTAATACACAATAAATGAGGAAGAACATGTTAATCACTTGAGGATAGTGCTTCAGACGCTCAGAGACCGCCAGTTGTTCAAAAAATTTAGCAAATACAAATTCTGGTTGAACTCCGTGACATTCCTTGGTCACATGGTCTCCGGTGAGGCTATTCAGGTGGATCCTCAAAAGATAGCAGCAGTGAAAAATTGGTCCAAATGTACCTCCCCAACCGAAATCAAAAGTTTCTTGGATCTAGCCAGTTATTACCGAAGTTTTGTGGAAGGTTTTTCCTCTATTGCATCTCCTCTGACTAAGTTAACTCAGAAAAAGGTGAAATTTCAGTTGTCATATGCGTGTGAGAAGAGTTTCCAGGAGTTGAAGACACGACTTACTACTGCTCCAGTCTTGACCCTACCGGAAGGAACATATGGGTTTGTAGTGCATTGCGACGCTTCTAGAGTTAGGCTCGGTTGCGTTCTGATGCAGCGGGGTAAGGTGATAGCTTACGCCTCCAGACAACTCAAGGTTCATGAGAAGAACTATCCGACTCATGACTTAGAGTTGTCAGCAGTGGTGTTTGCATTGAAAAAATGGAGGCACTACTTGTACGGGGTTCACATGGATGTTTTCACCGATCACAAGAGCCTTCAGTATGTGTTCAGTCAGAAATATCTTAATCTTGTTAGTGAATATGGTTGGAGCTACTGAAAGACTATGATATGAGCGTGCTGTATCACCCAGGCAAAACCAATGTGGTGGCTGATGCCCTAAGAAGAGTGTCTATGGGGAGCCTGGCTCATGTTGAAGAGGGCAAAAAGGAATTGGCAAAGGATATCCACAGGTTAGCTTGATTGGGAGTACAACTGATTGATACAATTGAGGGCAAAGTAGTGGTGTAGAGTGGATTAGATTCCTCGTTGGTAGTTGAAGTTAAGTCAAGGCAGGATGAATATCCCATACTACTTAAACTGAAGGAGGCGGTTCTCATAAAATAAGTGGAGGCTTTCTCCCAAGGGGGAGATGGTGTACTCCGTTACCAGGGTAGGTTGTGCGTACCGGATGTGGGTGATTTGAGACAGTAGATACTGGCTGATGCACACAGTTTGAGATATTCCATCCACCTAGGTGTTACTAAGATGTATCATGATTTACGGGATATTTATTGGTGGAACAACATGAAGTGAGACATCACAGAATTTGTAGTTAAGTGCTCGAACTGCCAGCAGGTCCAAGTAGAACTCCAGAGACCGGGAGGTATGACTTAGGATATCAGCATACCCACATTGAAATGGGAATAAGTAAATATAGATTTTATTATAGGTCTACCTCGGACTCGTCGGCAACATGACTCAATCTGGGTAAAGTAGACCGGATGACTAAGTCAGCACACTTCCTCCCAGTTAAAACTATAGACTTAGCTGAGGATTATGCCAAGCTTTATACTGGGAGTTGTTCAGATTACATGGGGTGTCCTTATCCATTATCTTTGATAGAGGCACCAAGTCCACCTCTTATTTCTAGATATTTTTTCAGAAGGGACTTGGTACCTAGGTCAATCTCTGCACAACGTTTCACCCGTAGATAGATGGACAAGATGAGAAGACTATTCAGACCCTAGAAGATATGTTGAGAGAGTGTGTGATCAATTTCAAGGGCAGTTGGGATGATCACTTGCCTCTCATCGAGTTTGTGTACAACAACAACTACCACTCTTGTATCCAGATGGCCTTATTTGAGGCATTGTATGGTAGGAGGTATAGATCTCCTATTGGGTGGTTTGAGGTTGGTGAAGCTACTCTAGTCGGGCCAGACTCAGTCCATGAAACTATGCAGAAAGTACAACTCATCCGAAAAAGATTGAAAACAGCTCAAAGCCGTTAGAAATCTTATGCTTATGTGAGGAGAAGAGAATTAGAGTTTGCAATAGCTGACTGGGTTTATCTAAAAACTTCACCCACGAAAGGGTGATGAGATTTGGAAAGAAAGATAAATGCAGTCCGAGATATATGGGACCCTAAAGAATTCTGAGGAGAATTGGCAAAGTAGCCTATGAGATGGAATTACCCTTAGAGTTATCATCTGTGCACCCAGTGTTCCATGTGTCTCTATTGAAGAAGTTCATCGGTGATCCAATTTCAGTGGTGCCACTAGATAGTGGGGAGTGAAAGATAGTCTCTCTTACAAAGAGTCCCAGTTCAGATCCTTGACCGTCAGGTTCGTAAGCTGAGGAACAAAAAAGTAGCTTCATTCAAAGTCTTATGGAGGAATCAGCATGTTTAAGGAGCTACGTGGGAAGTCGAAGCAGATATGATGTCTAGATACCCACATTTGTTCCCTTCCAACTCAGTTTCAGTTTAAGGTATCAATTTTCTCCCTAAACCTCTATTCAGTTTCATGTTCAGTTCATGTGCCCCAGTTTCTTTCATGTAAATGTGCATAAGTGTGACTCATGAATTCAGTTCAGTCATGTAATTCAGTTCGGAGACAGTCATTCCGTTAGTTTTCAGCTTTCCTGATTAGTATTTGAGTATAATGATTGCAATTCTTTGCTTTTCTATGTGTTTTCCAATATTCGAGGATGAACGTTCCCAAGGGGGAGATATTGTGATGCCCCAGAAACCCTAAGATTAGACCTGAGAGTTGAAATGGAGAAAACAAAATTTTCTACGCCAGATCACAAAATGAAGTCCTATGACCCGTGGGGTAGGCTACGAGTTGTGGAGTGACTCGTGGGTAAGGGTTCGAACTTGGTTGAACATTTGGGAAATTGAGTTACCACGAGTCTTGGTCAACATCACGAGTCGTCATGTGAGTCGTGGTCAAGGGTTGACTGAAAGTTGGAAAATTCAAACAGTGTACTTAACGGGTCCTCACCACGACTCATTGGGAACACCATGAGCCGTGGTGTTGCCAGTGGTGACCCCTGGAGATTTCTGGCAGTGTTGAGGACGAGAGGTGACCTTGAGTCGTGGTCACCAATAACGACCCATCATGTTTCCTGTGGTATAGCAGTGGATTTTTGGGCAGTGTACTTCACGCGTTGAACCACGAGTCGAACCACGAGTCATGGTCACTGGGCATGACTCGTCCAGTCCCTCGTTAGGACAGGCAAGGTGATTTTTCTGTGAAATTTTTAAGGGCTTTTTCGTGATTTTCTAAACTCCTAGTCTCTAAACTATGTCGTTTTGGACTCGTCTAGGATGGAGCTAAAAGGGTGATAAACATTTTCCTCTCACTCATTCTCTCGATACTTAGACTCTGAATGTAGAAAGACTCAGAGCAAAAGCTAGGGCTATCGAATTCTCCTCAGTTTTCAAGGGATTCTCTCTGGGATTTCCATCACCGGGTATGTGGGAATTCAACAAGGGAATAGTTCTTCCCTTGTGTCCCCAAAATCTTCTCTATCTTCTCTATCAGTTCTATCCCTGAACTTTCAAATGTGAATAAATGATATGTCAGACTTCGTTTATAGCATGTGGAATATTGTCTATGTTGATTATTGTCATATTTTCACTACCTAGTTATCATGTTAATCCTCATTCTTGTAAGGATAGTTTTAGCCATAACATTGAATCCAATAAACTAGAATTTTGCCTGTTGGACTAGTTCTTTCTTGTGGCTTAATTTTTATCTGTTGGATTTCCCATATTGCTAGAAAATGTTGAGAATTCAGTCAAATGCTTGTTAGTCTAGTCTCAGTCAACTATTAGCATATCCGGTATAATCCAAAAATGTCAGCTGACCAGTTTGACTATAGTTAAACCTTGAGGTGTCCGTGATGCCTCCTAGTTATCATATTAGACTCAGTATCAGATTTTAGTGGTTCTTTAGGAGGTCTTGACACTTTCATATAAGCAGCTCTGACCAGCCTTAGGACCCCAACTTCAGATGAAAATTTGTTATTTAGACGGTTACGACGCTTCCAGATAAGCAGCTCTGACCAGTCTTAGCACACCAATTACAGAATCCGGTCCAATAAGACTCTCAAGGTACTTCCAGATAGGTATTCTTGACATAGTCTTGGGCCCCAGTTTCGAGCTATCAGCTTAGTAGTCAGTCTAGGACTATCCAGTGGGAGTAGGACTTTTAGCACTGAACGGTCCGGGGTTCCAGTGCACCAAGGTTCCCAGAACTATGTTGCTACCGTAGGTTATATTTTTATTGGACTCATGGCCCCAGACCTGTGATCACTCAGTTCATGCCATTATACCCTGGCAAGGTATATTGTGTCTTACCGATGGGGTGTATACATCGGACTCCATGTCTAGCTCACGTGGTTATATGTCGGTTATAGATTCTCCCACTAGTTAGCTCAGTTCAGTCTTAGATTAGTCATTCCAGATCAGTTCAGTATAATATTACAGATTAGTATATCAGATTTAGGGCATATCTTTGACCACCAGACAGGGTCATTTTGACCATCTCAGTATATCATCGTTTATTTAGTTACAGTATTTCAGTTGGTTATTGCATGTCTTTACAATTTAGTTGTTTTATTCTCCATTTTATGGTTTATCTCACTTACTCAATACATTCAAAGTACTAACGCATACCTTTTATGCTGTATCCTTTTATTATACAACTGCAAGTTCTCATTCTCAACACCATTAGCAGACCTCGCTCAGAAATTTCAGCTGCATCATAAGTGAGACCTAATCTTTTGAGGACGAAGAATATTTCTTTTTAGTTGGATATAGAGTTAGCTGGGGTCTTGTCCCAGCAACTCATTAGATAGATGGCTTTCAGACACAGATAGAGTTTTCAGATTTTTAGTTTTGTTTTCAGTTGTATAAAACTTTATGATTTACTCCTTCATAAATGTTTTATTTTATTATTTTAGAGCTTCTGCTATGTTTTACTCAGAAATGCCAGTGTTATGATAGACCATGGGTTGACTTGGGGTTACTTATGACTCCAATTACTGTGTCCCGTCCAGGGTATAGGATATACCGACATGAATCAGTTTTGAGGTGAGGAACAGGTGTGGGATACCGTTTATGGTTATTCAGTTCAAGTATGATATCTTGTGACATTTCGTGGTATGAGGTCAAGTATGTGCATGTACTTACTATTAGGGAATTGACTCCCTCATATTGTTTTGATGACCTTGTGTGCACTTGAATAGTAACCCGTAACTATGTTTGGTTGTCTGATGTTAAATTGATTTTGTGGGCTATAGATGATAGCATGATGGGTTTGAATGAAAGATAACACAGTACCATGAGATATCAAGTGGACGTTGTTATTTGATGCACTTATAAGAAGAACGGGAGAATCCTATGGATAATTAAAGAGGTTAATAAAGGGTAGAAACAAACTTAGTCATTCATAGTGAAGTGATAAGAGGGGTAGTAGTGCTATAATGTTATATGTCGGAATAAAATAGAGGTGGACTAGGGGAAAATTGATTACTGGTTGGATAGGGTAGCGCTGCAGCGGACACATCACTGCGGCAGAGGAACCGCTATAGTAGCCTGAGCCTTTGCTACAACGGAAATAGAGAAAGGCAGACTGATAGGATAATTAACGACTAGAAGCATAGGATAATTGCGTGAACTAGAATGAGTCATAAAAACTATATTGTAGTGAATAAACTTGGTGGGATGTTTCCTAAGCGAATTAATTGCTAAATTTAGTAATGTTGATTATATATTGATTTTTATGCTGTTGTGTTAACTAACCCTAGTCGGCTGATGATGCCTACCAGTACGTGTGGTGTACTGATACTATCTTAATACACCTTTTCTTTTGGGTGTAGGATGTGGCAGGTTGAAGTTTTCTTGATTGGTGTGGAGTACTCAACACCAACTTCAATGTTCCTCTTCCGGACGAAGCTGGGTTATTTTGTTTGTCAAGTATACAAATAGAACTCTTGTACCTGTTTAGACTAGATCTTGGAAGAGTCATGTTAGAGGGATTTTGTAATGTTATTTTGTTTAGAATTTTTAGCAGATAATGAAAAGTAAATGTGAATGCTAGAAATTATTTTATTTTCTAATTGATAGAAATATTTTAAGGGTTCTCCCATCGAGCAGAGTCAATGTACGTGCCCGCACGACCTATTTAGTTGGGTCGTGACATCATGACAGTCAAAAGAATTATGCAGGAAACTGGTGTTCTAAGACTTTTCAGAGCTTCTTTTGTCATGATAGTCTAAAGAACTATGTAGGAAACTGGTGTTTTAAGACTTGTTAAAGCTGTTTTATCTGAATGTGTTATCAAAGTCTAAAAAACACTAACTATGCAGATCATACTAAAATCATGAGTAAAATCTTATGATTAATTCATATTAAAATAATGCATGCTGAGATCATGGTAGAATAATATATTCAAAACAAACTATATTTTTGATAACAATGCTGAATTGTGCGGCTAAACCTTTAAATTGATGCTAGTATGAAATCATGGAAATACGTTATGAAATTGAGAGTAATTCATGACCAACCTATGCACTTGGGCAAATCATGTGATATTAAGGCAAAGCTATCTTATGAGCAATTTCTCTAAAATATCAGTTTAAAATCAAAGTCATGGTCAAGGTACTATAAAGACTAAAATAATAACATGAATATCTCTATGTATCATAATTCTAGTCCGTGAAACTTGAAACATAGGAGAGATAGAAAAACTCAACAACCATATTCTTGAAAATAATGATAAATCATGGCTGAGTCTTAGAAATTATGCTAACATCATATCATGGACATAAATCATGGATTGGAGAGGGTGAATCACAAATGTACATAGCTACTGATCATAAGAGCCTTTAAATCATGGAAGATATGAGAGAAAACATTCATGGAATGGAAACCCTAAGACATGCTCTTCTAGGGAATCAAAGTAGTTAGGGTTTGAGCATAAATTGAGACACAAGGATGAAAGAAAATCCTTGTTGAAGTCCCACATACCTAGATTGAAGAAATCCCCCACTAGCAATTGAATCTTAAAGCTCTTGGACAAGAACCCTAGGTGTTCTTGAGCCTTGAGAGGAAGAGAGAAGATGGATTTTCTGATGATCTGAGTAGAATGAGGATTTGGAATAGGAAAAACCTTTAATTCATCCCCTAGAATAACCAAAACGACTTTACTTAGGAATTAGAAGTATATAAAATTACTAAAATATCCCTGGAGATTCATTTTAAAAGATCTGCCCATCAGATGCAGCGAGTCCTTCAACGAGTCATTGTCTGATTTAACGACTCATTAAATCCATCTGTTACTCTTGGAGTGCTTCTGGTACTCTTTTGTTTCCCCAAACAACGACTGGATAGGACAATTCGTTACTTGCAACAACGACTCATCATCCTCTCATCGTCACCATTGCCACCCTAGCATAGTTTCTGAAGTCCATCCAATGGCTCGATACCACGGGTCATCACTCGCCACCATTGGTTGTTTCACCCTTTCATTGTTACTGAATCAGATTTGACCCTTTTCTGAACTCCATTCGATGAACACTTAGGACGGTCCGTTACATCATGTAATGAGTCCATTGCTTGACTCATTAGTCTTGGGACGTCTGGACTGCTGGCTTGTAGCGGGACACATAATGGGTCATTATTCCTCATAATGACTCGTTACTTCCTCTCGTGATCATAAAATTCATGTTGCTCACTTTCCGAAACCACTTCCAACCACTCTTCCTAACGACCCGTCAAACAGACCAAAAATTCGTCCTATAACCTGTTAGTTTTGGGGAAAATTTTCACCAACTTAAGATTTCCTCAGGAGAGGCGACCTAACAACCCGTCAGACCAGACGACGACTCGTCACATGAGTTTTTCTGTGGCACTTTTGCTGGTTTCCTGCTAAATTTTATTCTAACTGTGGGGTTTGATCTTGGGAACTTTTTGGGGGTATTACAAAATCTATCTAAAGGATGAACTGCCTTTCTGAAGGACGGTCCATATGTTCAACTATCCATCAAATCCCACTAATTCCAGAAACCATTCTGAAAAGGTCTACAATTGATGAAGTAAAAGACGAATCATCAGTTAAAAGATAGATCCAGTGGCAAATAGAGGTAGATTCAAGGGATGAAGAAAGAGATGGACCGTCTTTCTAAAAGATGGTCTGCCAATCAAAGGATGAAAGACACTTGAGTAGAAGAGGATTTAGTCGACGGAGCAAAGGAAGGTCCATCTCTGTACACCTGGGACCCTCCGAATTTAAATTATTTTCGGATTTTTTAGGCTTATTATAAATAGATTTTTCTCCCTTTTTTTCAAGG
>JACEIK010003184.1:43316-79259 GCA_018107945.1 Datura stramonium
CTAAACGATTGTAAAAATCGTAAAGCCCCGTCCTATGTTTGATCATTGCACAAGAAGAAATTGCCCAAGAAGATGGCATTTTGTGAACTCCCCAAAAGGAAGAGAAAGAGACAGACCGTCTCTCTTAAAGATAGACTATCCTTCCCTCTGTCCGTTGAAGTCGAATGTCTAGATTCACTGAGTCAAGGGATGACTCAGGGGATGGACTATCTTTTCAAAAGACGTTCCACACCCTGAACCATCTTTTGAATTAGATTTCTATATTTTTGGATTCAATGGATGGAATATTTACGGTCTGCTTCTTCAGAGTGCGGAACATCCCTTCCTCCGCCCCTTACTTTCAATTGTATAATTTCATATCAACATGAGTCCATGTAATGACGAATTGTTTCATAATCACAGGTAAATGGCACCCAAAAGAGCTGTACCCCAAGGAGGTAAGACTAATACACCAAAGAAGTCTCGACTAAGGGACGAGGATGAGGATGAGTACGCACCTCTGGCTACCAGGTGGACTACAACACTTGGATCAGAGATATCACCCACTCTTTCATTTTGGGTGGCATCGATAGAGTCACTGTCTCTGGGATCTATATCCCAGTCTGATGAAGAGCATGAGCAGACCTAATCTAGTGGGGACCACATTGATATTTCCTCCAAGGAGTCCATTGAGGATAACTCCATCAGGCAGTCTCCCTCTCCCCCAGTGGATACAGTTGAGTTAAGATAAAAGTAGAGGGAGGAGATATTCAGGGTGAGATGGGCCACTTAGGGTGCCCGGGTTTGATACTTGCATGGGCGACAGGCCCATAATAGGAAACCTCGTAGGGGTATCACTAAGGAGTGCACTATCAGTGCCATTGGGTTAGGCTCTACCCAGACATTCTAGATCAGTTACACCACCAGCACTGGAAGTTTCTATCTACCGCATGGGCCAGTATGTTCATACACTGGTCTGAGAGTTCTACGAGTGTATGGAGCGATCCTTCTGCAGTCGAACCTATTACTCAGATCACAAGTAGAGCCACTGATATTAGTGGTGATTAGAGAAGTTTCAATTGACATCATCCCTGAGGCAATTAGCTAATACTACATGGGAGATGATTTTGAGGCGGTCAATACTGCCTAGTGTGATGATATAGAAGCTCAGGGTCGTTGAGCTCGAGGACTCATAGCTGGAGTTATTTCTCGAGGTACTCCTACATGGGTTGCTCTTGAGACAATCAAGATCTACAAAAGAGAGCTATAACTTGGGGCTAAATTTTGGTGGAATATGGTATACAGCCGGATATGCCTGACTAAGAGCGACAACAAACTTCCATTCGAACATGCTTTAGCAATGGAAACTATAGTGGAAAAGAAGAGAATTTACATGCCAGATGTTGTGCTTGAAGCTTAAGTAGAGGGCTCTATAGATAGCTACCTCCCTCTCATTCTTGCTCTTGGTGACAAAACTGTGTCGGAGGGAAGGCGTACAGATCCTTCCTAAGGAGGATTTGTTCACTGATGCTCGCCATGTGACAAATATCGCCAGGATGAGGGATGACACCATTTCCACAAATACAAGTCATCCTAGCTCTGTACTACCAGTTGGGCCTACTATAGAGGGTCAAGGTATAAACACCGAGGATCCCAATACACAGTCGACAGTTGAGTTAAATGCAGCAGCAAAAGATTCCGCTCCAATGGAGCACAGACTTCCTTTGTCACCACTACACCTATGCCAACTGCCCTACCAAGACCTTTATTTTGTTCCAAAGATTCCTTGCCCAGCTTAGCTATGAGATTTGATCGAGAGAAGCAGCAGTTAGCCATACTGATCGAGGACCTGCCAGCCTTCCTGGCCACCATTATTGTGCATGCTCTTCAACCTCTCCAAGACACTATTAAGATCTCCCATGAGGCCTTGAGCTCCCGTATAGGTGCTATAGATGCCAGTTTAGTCCAGCTTGAGCAGGGTGCGACTTAATACGATATCTTGAGCGTTAGAGCTAATTTAGTTGAGACTAGAGCCGCAGTGCTGGATTTGCAAATGCGATAGTGACAACCTGAGGAGGTACAAATACTGCTGGTGGATGGATACCAGCTATTGCTAGACTTATCGAGTTACTCCCTTGTGAGGTTTAGTCTGCCCAGTCCATATTCAGTTCTCACCGCCATCAATTTTAGTCTCTAAGGCCACCATTGCCAGCGCTCCACAAGAGCAGGTTCTTATTCATACTCCAGCTCTGACAAAAGTTTCTACCCCTCCATTTAATAAGGTAAGAGCCAGATATAGGAGGAGCCACTATCTGATTCAGACAATCCTACAACAGAGGCTGAGGCCCTCTAGATGGTAACAGAGGACTCACTTCTTTATATCTAGGGTATATATCATGACTTAGAGGCTGGCTCCTCAATAACACCTCAGTGATGACCTATTATGGTGTGATCTGAGTGCAACAAAGAGCTTTTACCCCTCTTGAGCCTTTCTCTTTTTCTTTATATGTTCATTGAGGGATCTACACCATTTTAGGGTGGAGGTGATATTATTTGGCCCTGTGTGGCAACCATTTCTCATATTGTTGCTACTATTGAACTCATGTCTTGCATGATATTATGCATTTATTGAGTTGATCAATATGTGTGATGTTCCATTTTACTTCTTGTATAGTATATATTTTTTATTGGCTCTTGTTATTTCCTTCTTAGCTTTGGATCCTCTTGGGTTTTCTTAGCCATGGTTCTTTCTAGGGAGGTGTACTTTCTGTTGAATCTTACATAATAATATAGCTAAAGTGTCGTAGTGTGTGGACCTAATGATAGATTGCTCGACGACATTCTTAAGGGTATTAGCCTACTTGTTGAGTCATATTTGGTTGAACAAAATATTTTTGACTTAGGTGGTGGTGGCAGTTGAGTTCCTAACATGCTTGTATTGATTCTTGAAAATAATGCCCATCTGAAAATTTTTGCCGTAGCTATTTGGTATTGACTTGTGTACCTCGGCTTTTGACATAAAATTGTGGAAATTTGTCCCTAGTTGAGAGTGATTTGTTTAGTCATTTTGATATTAATATGCCAAAGCGTGGAAAGGAATTTTGCTTTTTCACTTGATTCGGCCACACTCTAGAACTTACCTTGCTACTTGTGCTCAAACTTAGGATTGACTATGGGTTGTAGAGATGAACTTAGGCTTTCTTTGCGCTTCACAAGCCATATTTGCCTAAATAGATATATTAAATGATGCATGTATCTCTAGTCTCCCATTTTGAGCTTGATGTGTTGGGGTTTAAAATACTTTTGACGCTTAAAACTAAGAAAATATGCATGGTCTTAGGTGTGTTTATACAGATGTGATGCACTTTTGCTTTGTTTTCAGGGAAATCGGGTGTTGGAGTTGAGATCTGTGAAAGAAGTGAAAAGAGTGTAGAAAATGGTAAGAAAATATTTTTTTGGACTCCAATATCGAATAATATGTCAAAAATATGGTCAAAAATTCGAAAACTTGTAAAAAAAAACTAAATAAAATATTTATAGACATAAAATAAATCCAATCCTAACTAGACAAGAAAGTTAGGTCGGCAGTGATGATGACTCATTAGTAGACCTAACAAGTCATTAAGTGTCATAATGGGTCCTTTTCCAGCAGTTATACCTTATTATTGACAGCTCACCCGATGACTCGTTAAGAGTGTGACGAGTCATTAAGTCTTTTGTTGCCTCTAGGACTTGAATTTTCAGCCTTCTGAATATGTTCCCACGACTACTCTTGACGAGTCGTTAAGTGGTTTGATGACTCATTGTTCCTTCTATCATAATGCTCAGTACTTTGCTAAGTTTCTAGACTTCTACTGACGATTGTACCTGATGAGTCGTGAAGTTGTATGATGACTCTTTGCTCCTCTCATGAAGACTCTCAGTACTTTGGTCTAACTTCGTTTCCAGTTCTAGTGCCACACATGACGATTTGTTGTTAGTATTGATGATTCATTGTTAGTCTTGACGAGTCATCGTGTCCATCCATTTCCAATACTTCTGAAAGTCCACTTTATCATTTCAGGCCCTCTTCACATAAAGGTTTACAGGATGAGTCGTTGCCACTGGTGACCACTCGTTACCTGCCTCATGTTCTAGACTTGGCCCATTTTCTGCTCATTTTACTATGTTCACTTTCTGAACCTGTTTCCCTCTAACACTGAACAAAAACACCTCATATCCATATAAACATACCTAGGGTTAACATCTTTCCTTAGTTTTAAGCATCGAAAGTGCCGTAAAATCACGACACATCAATGTTCCTAAGGGGGAGACAATGTTACACCCCAAAAGTCCCTAAAATTAGACCCAGACTTGGAGTAGAAACTAGTAGAAAGTATTAAATTTTGCCTCAGAACGACTCGTGTGATGATTCATGGTATAAACACCCATCATGTGAGCCGTGATTAGCCTCAGTAGTTTCAACTCTTGGACCACGAGCCCCTACCACAAGTCGTGGTGTGATGGTACGACTCGTGGTCATGAGTCATTATTTCCATCTATAGACAAGGTCTTGAATCAACAAGTTATAGGATGACTCGTTAAACCAAGTGATGAGTCATGATGATGAAACATAGTGGGAAGATCAGAGAATGAGAAAATAGTCCATCAAGCAATGAATGGTCACCACGAGTCGTGGTGAGAACCAACGACTCATGGTGTGAGTCATGACGACTGGACGGGCAGCTTTTTAATGTAAGTTTCCAGGAGTATTTTCGTAACTTCTTATACTTTTAACTCCTAAATTAGGTCATTTTGGGTTTCCTAAGGTGGGTATTTAAGGAATATACTTAGCCTAAACTCTTAGTTCTCTCAAAACACCGCAGACTAAGGATCAAACTCTCAAGCATTCTCGAGGAAGCTAGGGTTCATCTTCTCCAATTCTCTTGGGTCTCAAGTTAAGTCAAGAATTCATCAAGCCTAGGTTTGTGGGATCATGAATGGGGGATTTCTTCCACTTCATGCCCAATCTCAAGTCTAAGTCTAATTTCATAGATTCAATTCTTCATGTCTCCAATTATGATTTTCATGAATTTCTAGGGTTAAACCCTTCTTATGCAAAAATTCTATGATCCCTGATGAGTTGGTAATTTACCAACTCTTTAGGCTTTTAAACATGAGCTTTTACATGGTTTTCAAGTCTTTTTGGAGGATTTTATGCTCTTTCTCTTTTATTTTTGTAGGCATTCAATTTAAAGAGAGAAAGAAAAAAATTGAACAAAAGCATGAAGCCTGAAGAAGAGGACCTGCGTTCCACTAGATGGGACCGGTGAAATGCTGGCCAAGCGCAGGAGCACACTGTGTGGAAGTGGAAGGTGCACTGGCGGAATATGGGTCAGCACCTGTGAACCACCGATGCTAATGTCGGACTACTCCCCAAGTCACTGTCCCCAGTTGTGACAGAGCGGCGCCCCGCTGATGGGCACCAGCGGAACGCCAGTGACTCGCAACTGAGGCCGTCACAGAAGGGAAAAATCATCAAGCACAGGATTTGAGGAGCATTTTTAACCTACTTTTGTATATTTCTTGAAAAGTACTGAACATTCCATTCCATATTTGTACAATTAGAATTGGAGAGTATTAAATAGCTTTAGACAGAGAAATATAGACATAAATTTTCTTCTTCTTCTTTCTCAAGGTAAAAACCTCAATTGAAGACAATTTTGAGCTTGTAATTCACTCTTGATGATGAATTCTATGAGTTTATTTGTTAATATAATCTCATATTTCTCATCTATGAGTGAATAAATATTTTTTTAGGGGTGTGTGCATGATTAGGGTTAAATTGGATTTGGTCTTGCTGGATTGATCTTATAATTGCTCATTTAGTATAAATCTGTTGTTTTCTCCCAAATTATAATTGAATTATCTATAGTTGTAAATGTGAGTTATGCTTACTTATTTTATTTTTTCTTCAAAAAGAGGAATAGATTATGGGTGAGAAAGCAATGGTGAGTAATTGGGTCTTGATTGTGTGGGGTTGGGCAAAAGATAGCTAAAATCCATAGTCATCCACCCATTAGAGATTTGAGGCTAGAAATAGCTCAAATCTGACGCAAGTCATAGTGGGTGAATTGTTTAGGACCTTGGGATTTGAGAAAACCTGAGGCACAAGGCACCCAAGTGGTTGAAAAACATTGGGTGCCACCTCATCCATGGCTATTTATGCTTGAGTAAGGATTTGATTTCTAGTTAATTCCAATCCAATTGATGCCCTGTCAATAACATACCCCTTGCTCTTGCTCATCTTTATTTATCCAAGTTGGTTACCTTATTGATTATTAGTCGATTTAAATTTTAATTGTGATCTTTTGAACCCCCAATTTTTACTTTTCTGTTTTTAATACAATGATGCAACTTAGCTCAATTCGATAGTTTTACACCCTGTAAAAATGTCGATGATTCGTAGGCATATGTGTGTGTTGTGATGAGTAAGAAAAGCTTGTTGTGTGTGGGAAAAGCCTCAGAAGTGGGATTGGACAGGACTAGCACGTACAAGGCCAGCACGATGCGCTAGCCAGTAGTGCACTGGCCAGGACGACTGTTACACCCCATAAGTTTCTAATGTTTAGGCAGCCTATTCGTACGTTGGTTAAGAGTTTTAGAGTGCAATACGTGCGAGAAAAGGGCCCGGGGAAAGGTCGAACCAGCACGGAGTGGGGACCACGGGGGAGGAGGCCAGGCCAGCTGCCCAAAGGGGAAGCGTGGCACGGACCATGCCCTCAGCGATGGGCTCCGTGACACGGCCCTAATTGACACGATAGGGTCAGTGCCACGGACCCTTGTCCACCGCCTCAAGTATATATATATGTTCCATCCTTTGATTTTATTTCATTTCATATCATATATGGCCAGACTTGAGAAGCCATGAAGGAAACAAGTTAAATACATCCGTTTACACTACGAAACGCCTCCCAAATTCAAACTAACTTCGGGTATTGAAGTTTAAGGTTGCAGGGAGCATTGCTATGGAGTTATTTTCACAAAATTTGCCCAGCAATTCATAATTCCACCGAGCTAAAGTTGTTGGAATTGCTCCAAACTAGTCTCAATACGATCACAGGCTTAAGGTAAGAATTTCTCCCTTTTGGACTTTCGAGAAAGTATGAGTTTTCAATCATGTTCCATTAAGTTGAAATATAGTTAATATTTATATATAAAGTTATCATTTTAATTAAATTTAGTACTGAAACTAGTCATTTTACCCCAGTAATTCGATTGCAGTTGAGAAGAACAGTTGAATACGAACTGAAACTCGCCAGCTAATCAGTAATCACCGAATGAGGTATGTTAAGGCAGTTTCCTTCGGCAAGTTAGTTTCTTTAGCATGATAGCTCAGTTTGAATCCAAGTAAGAATACTAAAAACATGTCTATTATGATTAGTTTTTATTAACTGAAATTCGTGTTCCAAGTTAGTTTCTGATGGATTATGACGTATAGCCTTCATGACTGACCCCAGGGTTATTAGCTATGTCGACGCCTTCCAGGGGCGAGATGACATCGCTCTACGGAGCGGTATGCCATCCGCCAGGGACGAAGATAGGGTCCCAGGTCCTCATATGCTGTGGTTGGCTCTATACACCCCCGTCGAGCCTGGTGCCCGGGGTGCAGATATCAGAAGTCCACTGGACTCAGACACAGCTAAAGTCAGGGGCCGAGCGGGCTCAGTTGCAGACCCAGGGGGCCGGTAAGACAACTATTGCTATTAGTTGACCCAGTATGACCTTGATAGGGGTGTATAGACTGAAGTGCACTTACCAGGGCTTAGGGGGCCCCAAGTGGGTTATTATGTGCTGGTTGTACCTTCCGGCTTATGGGGGCCAGGTAAGGTTTTTATTTGCTTTAGTTACTAGTAAATTAGATTGTAAGAAGTTCTATTACTCAGGTATGATCTCTACCCCTTCATTTCAGTTATTTTCAATTTTATCTCTTTGTTTCAGTCATTTACCGTTATCGCCTTACATATTCAGTATATATTGTACTGACACCCTTTCTGGGGCACTATATTACTTGCCTGCAGGTACGGTTAGATGAGGAGCAGGTCCCTTGTAGCTTTCATCCATCATCATCAGAGAAGTTAGGTCCTTTCTTCCGGAGCTTGTAGATAGAAGGTTTACTTCTTTTTGATTAAACAGTTCACAGGTAGGTCGGGGCCCTGTCCCGACCATCATATTACTCCTAGAGGCTTGCAAATTGTTTCTATTCCCTGTGGTTAGTTGTTATGTTCCATGTGGGCCTTATGTAATTTAGTTTACGTGTTGGCCGTGTGGGGCCTTGCTTAGCTGGCGGATTAGCGGCCTTGTCAGCCATAGTTTAGCTTAGCACTGATTTTACTTTACAGTCATAACTAGACATCATGGTGGTCTTGTCGTCCTGCATAGGATTCCCTGCTGTTGTTGTTTCTGGCTAGCTGATTTTTTCTTACAGGTGGCTATAAGGCCCTGTCGGCCGGAGGTTGTATTTACAGCCGAGATATAGCCTGTTGTTTTCTTGAATTAAGAAGTAAACTTGCACCAGGTGCCAGACATGCCTCCCAAGGTGGGCGTGACAAACTTGGTATCAGAGCAGGTCATATCCCAGGGAGTTTGCAAGCCGTGCTAAGTAGAGTCTTGTCTGTGGATGTGTTGTTCACCACATTTTATAGGCAAGAGGTTGCGAGGCATGATAGGATGGTTACTATTTCTTCTTATCCAGTCGTGCTATAGAGATGTACAGTATAGGGTTGAGCCCCTAAGCTTACCATATTCTTTTATCTATAGAGAAATGACAGACCCGCGACACATCACGACTTGTAGAAGATTGGATGCTGCAGTAGGGGAAGGCACTAGCAGGGTGCCTTAGTCAGAGTCAGCCCGATTTGATGGCGACAGGCAGACTTCATCTCAGTCTCCCCATACTCTCTACCACATCCGGAGCCGCTCAGAGCGGCAAATGTGATGGAACCACCTCCAGCAGTTTCTATACCGGTACCATCGGATTAGGAGGTTAGGAGTGTTGTTGTTATGTTAGCTCTGATGATGGTTGCGCAACATCAGCCAGTGGCACCTGTGGTCGAAGAGTTCTCAGGAGGACTTGGTAGTTCGAGGGTCCAAGAGTTTCTTGCACTGGGTCCCCCACAGTTCACCGGGATGGATCGAGCGGAGGACCCTCAGGATTTCTTGGATCAAATACAGCGGATTTTTAGGGTACTACATGCTACACCTGTAGAGTTAGTTGAGTTAGCGGTATTCCTGCTACAGGACATCGCAATACTATGGTACGAGAGTTGGAAGAGGTATCGAGGGAGAGGTGTTTCCCCTCCGACTTGGCCCAACTGTTTAGAAGCTTTTATGGATCACTACATGCCACGGGAAATTTGACAGGGTCGGGTTGAACAGTTCCTACATCTAGAGCAGGGGCTGATGAGTGTCCGGGAGTACACTATGAGGTTCGACTCCTTGGCCCAATATGCATCGGCTTTTGTAGATACCATGGCGGCTAGGGTGTATCGGTTTATTATGGGGCTGAATCTAGAATATGTGGAGAAATATATGACGACCACTCTATGAGAGGACATGGATATTGCCCGAGTTCAAGCTTTGGCTCAGAATATTGAAGGGATAAGACGGCGGCAACAGGAAATAAGAAGGGTAAATCAGGAGCAGCGCCACCAGGCCAAACCTAGTGACATGCGGGCGAAATCCCAGGGTGGTCCCAGGCCATGATTTTCTGACAGGCCACCTAGACTTCTGCCGCAACAACAACAACAAGGGAGTGGATCTGGTCATCGGGGGCAGTTAGGACCCGACGGGAGTTCACGATCAGTAGGTTCACAGCAGCAGAGAGGAGCGGAGCAGAGTAGATTCACCGTGCCGCTTTGCCTTGTTTGCAGTCGACGTCACTCCCGGCATGCAGGTATGGTTCTACAACATGTTATACCTGTGGACAGGAGGGTCATCAGATGAGGGATTTTCCAGCCAGGGGTCAGAGTGATCGGGACCGACAAGATAGATCTTTAGTAGGGTCACGTGCCCCAGCATCTCTAGCAGGGCGTAGGCCCTCAGCTCCAGCCGGCAGAGGCCGAGGTAGACCAGGGGCCTCTAGCTCAAGTACCGGTCCAGATCGCACTTTTGCCTTATCGGGACGACAGGAGTTAGAGTCGTTGTCGGATGTGGTGACAGGTATGCTGGACATTTGCTCTCATTCTGTTTATGTATTGATAGATCCAGGATCCACCTTATCTTATGTTACACCGTTAGTGGATCGAGAGTTCGATATCACACCGAAATTACTTTGGACACCTTTTTCAGTGTATACACCCGTCGGTGATTCCATCATAGCTAAGAGGGTCTACCGAGGGTGCACAGTAGAAGTTGTTGGTTGTCAGACTTTAGCAGATTTGATAGAACTAGAAATGATTGATTTTGATGCAATTATGGGTATGGATTTGCTGGCGCCATGCTATGCCAATGTTGAATGTTAGACCAAGACTGTCCGATTCCACTTTCTAGGGGAGGTTGTACGGGAGTGGAAAGGTAGTGCATCTACGAAAAAGGTGGGTTTATTTCCTATCTTCGGGCGAGAAAATTGATAGCGAAAGGATGTATTTATCATATTATTAGAGTTCAAGATGTTCAAGCAGAATCTCCGACTCTTCAGTCCATTCCAGTAGCCAATGAATTCCCAGATGAACTTCCTGGTATTCCCCCAGAATAGGAGATCGATTTTGCAATTGATTTATTACCAGGTACTCAACCCATATCTATTCCTCCATATCGAATGGCTCCTGGTGAACTCAGAGAGTTGAAGGAACAATTGACAGATCTTTTAGATAAAGGCTTCATTAGGCCGAGTACCTTACCGTGGGGAGCACCAGCTCTGTTTGTGAGAAAGAAGGATGGCTCCCTCTGTATGTGTATAGATTACCGACAACTGAATAAGGTCATTATCAAGAATAAGTACCCGCTTCCCAGAATAGACGACTTGTTTGACCAGTTTCATGGGGAAAAGTATTTCTCAAAAATTGACTTAAGGTCAGGGTACCATCAGGTTTAGGTTTGCAAGAGGGATATTCTGAAAACCGCTTTCAGAACCAGGTATGGCCATTTTGAATTTCTAGTCATGTCCTTCGGGCTGACGAATGCTATGGACTTGATGAACTGCATCTTCAGGACGTACCTGGACCTGTTTGTGATAGTATTTATTAATGATATTCTGGTATATTCCCGCTCAGAGGTAGATCACCGGGATCATCTACGAACAATGCTCAAAACTCTCAGGAATCGCCAACTGTATGCAAAGTTTTCCAAATGTAATTTTTGGTTGAATTCAGTGGCCTTTTTGGGCCACATTATGTCAGATGTTGGCATTTAAAGTAGACTCGCAGAAAATTGAAGCAGTAAAGACATGGAATAGACCTACCACTCTGACTGAGGTACGTAGTTTCCTGGGGTTAGCCGGGTATTACAGAAGGTTCGTGGAAGGATTTTCCACCTTAGCAGCGCCTTTGACCAAGTTAACTCAGAAAGCAGTTAAATTTCACTGGACTGAAGCATGTGAACAGAGTTTTCAGGAGTTGAAAAATAGACTGACATCAGCACCAATATTAGCCTTGCCGGAAGGATCAGAGGGTTATGTAGTATACTGCGATGCTTCAGGCATTAGGTTAGGATGTGTTCTGATGCAACATGGTAAAGTAATTGCTTACGCTTCTAGGAAGTTGAGGAAGCATGAAAATAACTACCCCACCCATGACCTAGAATTAGCCGCGGTGCATGCCTTTAAAATATGGAGGCACTATCTGTATGGCGTTCATGTAGATATTTTCACTGATCATAAAAGCCTCTAGTACATTTTCACACAGAAAGAGTTGAATCTATGACAGAGTCACTGGTTAGAGCTGTTGAAAGACTATGATGTAATTATCTTATTCCACCCAGGGAAAGCCAATGTTGTAGTAGACTCCCTCAGTCGTAAATCCATGGGGAGTTTAGTACACCTTAAGCCAGAACAATGGGAGCTGGCCCGAGAATTGCATCAATTAGCCAGTTTAGCCGTCCGTATAGTAGATTCAGGAGATAGTGGAGTAGTAATTCAGAACACAGCAATATCATCATTAGTTGTGGAAGTGAAAGAACGGTAGTACGAAGACCCTAACCTAGTTCAGCTCAGAGATAAGGTTCAGCGAGGGGAAGTTACAGATTTCCAGGTAACCGATGATGGAGTTTTGAGATATAGGGACCGCCTCTGTGTTCCAGACGTGAAGGAATTTGCCAGCAAATTATGGGCGAGGTGCATCATTCCCGTTACTCTCTTTATCTGGGTTCAAAAAAGATGTATCATGATATAAAAGAAAATTACTGGTGGCCAGGAATGAAAAAGGAGATAGCAGAATTTGTATCTCAATGTCCTAATTGCCAGCAGGTGAAAGCCGAACATCAGAAACCCAGCGGATTGACACAGGAAATAACGGTACCTATGTGGAAATAGGAGGCAGTAAACATGGATTTTGTGACAGGATTACCCCATACTATACGCAAATTTGATGCTATCTGGGTGATTGTTGATAGGTTGACAAAATCAACTCACTTTCTGCCAGTCAGGACCAGTTTTTCAGTTGAGGATTATGCCTAGCTTTATATCTGGGAGGTAGTCAGATTACATGGTGTCCCAGTATCTATCATTTCTGACAGGGGAGCACAATTCACAACTAGGTTCTGGTAGTCTTTCCAGAGAGGTTTAGGAACTCAGGTTAATTTGAGTACGACATTCCACCCTCAGACAGACGGGCGGGAAGATTGTACAATTCAGACGCTCGAGGATATGTTATGGGCATGAGTGCTAGACTTCGAGAGCAGCTGGGCGGAATATTTACCCTTTATTGAGTTTGCCTACAATAAAAGTTATCACTTGGCAATCCAGATGGCGCCTTATGAGGCCTTATATGAACGGAAATGCAGGTCCCCAGTTAGTTTGTTCGAGGTTGGAGAATCAGGGTTAATTGGGCCAGATATAATTCATCAGTCAGAAGAAAAAGTAAAGCTTATCAGTGAACATCTGCTGACAGCTCAGAGCTGCCAGAAATCTTACGTCGATGTACGATGTAGAAACCTGGAGTTCAGTGTAGGTGAATGGGTATTTCTGAAAGTCTCGCTGATGGAAGGCATGATGAGGTTTGGTAAAAAGGGTAAGCTCAGCTCGAGGTTTATTGGGCTGTATCGAGTACTCCGGAGAATAGGCCAGGTGGCATACGAGCTAGATTTTCCTTCAGAATTAGAATCACTTCATCTGGTCTTTCATGTGTCGATGCTACGAAAGTGCATACAGGATCCATCCGAGTTGTTCCAGTTGAGGATGTCCAAGTCATTGAGTAATTAGCCTATGAAGAGGTTCCAATAGCTATATTAGTTCGAAAGGTTCGCAGGTTAAGGACTAAAGATGTTACCTCTGTTAAGGTACTGTGGAGAAACAAGAATAGAGAGGAAATGACTTGGGAAGCTGAGGACGACATGAAACCCAGATATCCTCATTTGTTCCAAGCTTAGCCCAGACTATGCAATTAAGGTAAGTTATCAATTCAGTCGCTATTTCATGATTATGTTATATATTGCTCAGTTGACTCCAGCCTTATTCTGAAATAGTTGTTATAGTATTATATGAAGTGCCTGTACTGGACTTTTCTGCATTTCAGGATTTTTGGATGGTCCATATTACAGGGGAGACGCTGCAAAAAATTTTCCAGAATAAGTAATTATAAGAGTTAAGGTATATATAAGATAAAGTAAAACATTTGAGGACGAATGTTTCTAAAGGGGGAAGGATGTTACACCCCGTATGTTTCTAATGTTTAGACGGACTATTCGTATGTTGGTTAAGAATTTTAGAGTGCAATGTGTGAGAAAAGGGCCCGGGGAAAGGTCGAACGAGCACGGAGTCGGGACCACGCGGGAGGAGGCCGGGCAAGCTACCCAAAGGGGCAGCATGGCACGGACCATGCCCTCCGCGATGGGCTCCGTGACACGGCCCAAGATCTCCTCAAGTATATATATGTTCCATCCTTTGATTTTATTTCATTTCATTTCATATATGTCCAGAATTGAGAAGCCACAAAGAAAACAAGTTAAATTCATCCATTTACGCTGTGAAACGCCGCCCAAATTCAAATTAACTTTGGGTATTGAAGTTTAAGGCTGCAGGGAGCATTTCTACAGAGATAATTTCACGAAATTCGCCTGGCGAGTCATAATCCCGCTGAGATAAAGTTTTTGGAATTGTTCGAAACTAGTGTCAATACGATCACAGGCTTAAGGTAAGCACTTCTCCCTTCTGGACTTTCGAGAAATTACGAGTTTTCAACCGTGTTCCGTTAAGTTGAAATATAGTTAATATTTATATATAAAGTTATATTTTTTATTAAATTTAGTATTGAAACTAGTCATTTTACCCCAGTAATACGATTGCAGTTGAGAAGAACAGTTAAATACGAACTGAAACTCGCTAGCTAATCAGTAATCGGCGAACGAGGTATGTTAAGGCAGTTTCCTTTGGCAAGTTAGTTTCTTTAGCATGATAGCTCAATTTGAATCCTAGTAAGAATACCATAAGCATGTCTATTATGATTAGTTGTTGTTATTAGCTGAAATCCGTGTTCCATGTTAGTTTGGAATGGATTATGATGTATAGCCTTCATTACCAACCCCAGGGTTATTAGCTGTGTCAACGCCCACCAGGGGCGAGATGATGTCGCTCTACAGAGCGGTATGCCGTCTGCCAGGGATGAAGATGGGGTCCTAGGTCCTCATATGTCGTGGTTGGCTCTATACGACCCCCGTCGAGCCTGGTTATTGAGGTGCAGATATTAGGAGACCACTGGACTCAGACGCAGCTATAGTCAGGGGTTGCAGACCCAGGGGGCCAGTAGGATAACTATAGCTATTAGTTGACCCAGTGCGACCTTGACAGGGGTATATAGACTGAAGTGCACTCTCCAGGGCTTATGGGGGCCCCAGATGGGTTATTCTGTGCTGGTTGTACCTTTCGATTTATGGGGGCCAGGTATGGTTTTTGTTTGCTTTAGTTACTAATAAATTAGATAGTAAGAAGTTCTATTACTAAGGTATGATCTTTACCTCTTCATTTCAGTTATTTTCAGTTCTATCTCTTTATTTCAGTCATTTACAGTTATCGCCTTACATATTCAGTACATATTGTACTGACGCCCTTTCTAGGGCGCTGCATTACTTGGCTACAAGTACGGTTAAACGAGGAGCAGGTCCCTCATAGATTTCAGCCAGCATCATCAGAGCAGTTAGGTCCTTTCTTCCGGAGCTTATAGATAGAAGGTTTACTTCTTTTTGATTGAATAGTTCACGGGTATGTCGGGGCCCTGTCCCGACCATCATATTACTCCTAGAGGCTTGCAGATTATTTCTATTCCCTGTGGTTAGTTGTTATTGGCCGTGTGGGCCCATATGTGTTTTAGTTTACATGTTGTTCGTGTGGGGCCTTGCTTAGCTGGCAGATTAGCGGCCTTGTCGGTCATATTTTAGCTTAGCACTTGTTTTACTTTACATTCATAACTAGACATCATGGTGGTCTTGTCAGCCCGCATAGGATTCCCTACTGTTGTTGTTTCTGGCTAGCTAGTTTTCTTTTACAGGTGGCTATAAGGCCTTGTTGGCCGGAGGTTGTATTTACAGCCGATATATAGCCCATTGTTTTCTTGAATTGAGAAGTAAGCCTGCACCAGGTTCCATTCATGCCTCCCAAGGTGGGGCGCGACAGCGGCGCGCCAAGCCTGCTGGCACTTTAGGAGGCGCGGCGCGGGGGTCTGTCTGGTGCCTTTGCCAGTGCGGGGCGCTGGGTCCTTAGCGCATTGGGCAGTGCGGGGCACCCCCCAGTCCCTAGTCCAAACATAAGCCTCGTTCAGAGAACGAGTAATACGCAACTTTCATACAACTTTCTTACGATTACGCTGCCAAACGCCGTCCAAACTCAAATTAACTTCAAGTATCAAGTTCTAATCCTTTAGGGAGCATTCTTACGGAGTTATTTTCTCAAAATACGCCCGGCGAACAGGAACTCCGCCGAGTAAGTTTTGTCAGAATTGCTCCAAATTAATTCCTAATCGACCACAGGCTTTAGGTAAGCGTTTCTCCCTTCTAAACTCTCAGGAAATTATGGGTTTTTGACCGTATTCTGTGAAGTTGAAGTATTATTATTATTATTAGAATTAAAAGTTATCATTTTAAGCCGAATTTGGTATTGAAATTAGTATCTTTCTCCCAGTATTACAGTTATATTTGGAAAGAGCTGTTGAAACTTGTCTGATAATCAGCAATCAACAACTAAGGTATGTTAAGGCGAATTCCTTCTGCAAGTTAGTTTCTGTAGAATTGTAATATACTTTAAATCCCATTAAAGGAGCCAGAAGTATTGTTATTGTGATTAGCTGTTGCTATTATGTGAGACTAGTACTCTATGTTTAGTTTGGGATTGACCTTACCCTGTATAGCCTTCCATGACCAACCCCGAGGTTACTACCTGTGTCGTTGCTTGCCAGGGGCTATATGACGTTGCTCCAAGGAGCGATATGCCATCCCAAGGGACGATGATTAGGCACAAGGGACTTATAAAGTTCATTCCATGGTTGGACTACCAGTTCTATGCCATATAAGCATCATACCCCTGTCGAGCCTGGTGCCCCGGGTGTAGTTATCAGGAGTCCACTGGACTCAGACACAACTACAATTCAGGGGACGAGTGGGCTAAGTTGCAGACCCAGGGGACCAGTAGGTTGGTTATAGTTACCTGTTGACTGATTTTGACCTAATTAGGGGTATATAGATTGCAGTGAACTCACCAGGGCTTATGGGGCCCCAGGCGGGTTATTATGCTATAGTTGTACCTTCCGGGCTTATGGGGCTAGGTAAGGTTCTTGTGTGTAGTATTTAATGTTAGTTGTACAACAATTTATAAATTTATATTAGGTTAACTCTTTGTCTCTCCTATTGAATGGTTCAGTTTCATTATCAGTATTTTTCAGTCACTTTCTTTTACTGCCTTACATATTCGGTACATATTGTACTGACGCCCATCCTTGGGGTGCTGCATTACTTTCCTGCAGGTGCGGATAGACGCAGATCAGGACCTCCTTATCTTTCAACCCGAGTCAGCTTTATAGTTAGCTCCCTTCCTCCAGGGTTAATAGTTAGAAGGTTTGCTCTTTTGATTGTATAGTTTATGGGTAGGTCGGGTCCCTGTCTCGACTATTATTCCACTCCTAGAGGCTTGTAGATTACAGATTTCCAATTATTCATTTTGTTGTTGGCAGTGTGGTGCCTATATATGTTTATTTCGTGTGATGGCTGTGTGCGGCCTTGTTTAGCTATTAAATAATGGCCTTGTCGGTTGTAGTATAGTTATAGTTTCCTGATTTTCTTCTTGTTAAAAGTAGACATCATGGTGGTCTTGTCCGCCCGCATAAGATTCCTTTTTTTATTGCCTGTTGTTGGTTAGCTATTTTCTTTTACAGGTTGCTATATGGCCTTGTTGGCCGGAGGCTGTGTTTACAACCGAGATATAGCTCGTTGTTTCCTTGAATTGAGTTGCCGGCTTGAACCGGATGTGCATAGGCCCAGCCAGGTCAGTCAGATCCCAGTGTGGTACTAGGTGCCAGTCATGCCTCCCAAGGTGGGGCGTGACAGATAGACAACTTTTGTTCCATCCAATCGCTATTCCCTGTCGATTTGACCCTGACTTTTAATTGGGTATTAATATTGTGATGATCATTTACACTTCCTCCTTGTGAGGAGTGGATTTGAACGTCAACAATTTTGACGCCGTTGCCGGGGAATAGGATTAGATAGCCCCTTGTTGATTGTTGAGTTGAATTAATTTAGCATCTTGTGTTTTTTTACATTTATTGTTGTTTTTGGGTGTCTTCTTAGGATGACTGATATTAGCCAATACTCGCAAGAAGTGTCTATGGGTTGCTATATGGATCACGAGGATTATGATCCCATGATGCCCGATGTAGCAGGTACCATTCGCCTACCAACCACGGTAGGAAATGCGATGTTTCACGTGACCAGCACAGTGCTACACCTACTGCAAATAAAAGGACTCTTCGGTGGTCAACCGAGTGAGGATGCTAACCGACATCTGCAGAATTTTCTTGAGACATGCCAACATTTCAACATCACAAATATAAGTCAAGAGTCGAATAGATTGAGGCTCTTTCAATTTTTCTTGACCAGAGAAGCTACCATGTGGCTCGAGGAGCTCCCTCCGGGGTGCGTCACTTCATGGCAAGACTTGACTAAAGCTTTCTTAGATAGGTTTTTCCATCCATCGAGGTTGTTGCAGCTGAGAGATGATATTACCAACTTTAGGCAAATCTCGGGGAAACCCTTACATGAAGCATGGCTTAGGTTCAAGAAGAAAGTGGCCCTATGTCCAAACTATGGGCTACCGGATAGAGTGCTACTTCAAAGTTCTTATTGATCCTTAGATTCCATTAACAAGTCACTGGCCAATAACTTAGTGGGTAGATCTCTCATGGACCAAACCTATGGGATAGCCAAGGCTTTGTTGGATTAGATGACCAAAACGAATCGAGCTTGGAACATGAGCGAAACTGAAGTACCCCCGAGTTGTGATAGTTCAAGTTTCGTGACTGCCGAGATGAGCAAAAGGGATGAAGAGTGAGATGAGACCCTAGCAAAGATGATGACCCATCTTGACTTAATGACAAAGCATGTTATGGGAAGCGGATCTAAGAATGTCAATGCTGTAGGGACTCAATGTCCTATGCAAAATCAGGGTGAAGCTTCACCGCCTAGGTATAAGGAAGAGTGCAAATTCATGGCAAATAGAATGGGGGATTCTCGCCCGGGGTATGATGTTGGGCATATTTTCATGCCCATTTGCCATGTTTTTACCCATATTTGATCATTTTTTGAGTTTACAATCCTTAATTTATGCTTAAATTCATGTGTATGTGTGTTTAATGTGATAACAAACGATTTGAGTTGATTTGAGCAGGAAACTAAGAAAACTTGGCTCAAAATGATGCAATGAATGGATATTTGATGATCTGACAGGTTTGGTGCTATGGATGGCGTCCTACACCAAGTCCCAAACTTCAGCGAAATAAAATCTCAGTCTGGCGAGTGCCAACACTCAAACTTCATAGAAACAATTCTCAGGCTGGTGCTATGGTTGGGGCGGCGCGCCAGGCCTTATTTGGACAAAAAAATTGCTGAAAATTTAACTAAGTATCTGGCGAGATAGGAGGGGCAGAGTGCCAGAACCATTCCGGGGAAAATGCTGATTTTTAAGCTAGGTCTTGAAGGGAAAAAGCGTCATTTGAAGGCTCATCTATAAATATAAGTGTTAGGTCATTTCTTACGTAGTTTTTGACTTCTTGGAGTAGTTTTGGACTGCTTGAAGCAGTCTTTGCTCATTTTTATTCTGTAGTTCATTCATGAAAGCTTGTAAGCAGCTTGGAAGGAAGACAAGGTTCTACAACTAGGTTTTCCCTTCTTTACTTCGTATTTTTGCATGATGATGACTAAGTAGTTATTTTTTCACTTGTCTATGAGTGGCTAAACTCATATTCTAGGGTAATGTCCATGGTGATTGGTTGATTGTTTGGCAGATTAATTAAATTTAGTTTTGATTCTTCTATTATGGTTGTTCGTATTAATTTGTTTTAATTTATTATTTGTGAGACTAATCACCTTGTAAGTAATTTATTGCCTTTCGATTGAACTTCGGAAAGGGAATCGAAAGGGTTAAAAATAAATATAGAACGGGAATTCAAAGACCCTTGAACCCATTGGTGATAGGTTAGAAGTTGTTGTTGAGGATAGGGATATACCCTTCAATCCTGTTTAGTTGAAATACAAGTAGGCTCGTTTCATTGTTCTCCTGGGACCATAGGGATATAGACATTAGGGTTCATGAAATAGTTCTTGGATGCTAGGGATAGTGGCAAGAAATGGGATAGTAACTTTCAACTAACAACCGTAGGAAGAATCATGCTAGTTTAATAACGTTTGAAAAACTCAACCTAAAACCAACCAAGTGCCATTGCCCTAGTCTGTCATCATTATTGAAATACAATAAAGCTTGCATTCGTTTTAGTTAATTTTTACATTTGAAGTTTTAGTAGTTTAATTTTCCAAACCAATCTTCATTTTACTTGTTTCGTAGATTAGTGAAATCNAGTGAAATCAAAGTACAACCTTATAATAATTAAATTGACAAGTCCCTGTGGGTACGATATCTGGACTTAACAATCCTATATTACTTGACGACCACGTGCGCTTGGGCGACATCAAGTTTTTGGTGCCGTTGTTGGGGACTTGAATATTGTTTAATCATTTGTAGATTAGAATTTTGTTTCGCTAGTCTGTATTTTATGTTTGTTTCTTGTTTTTGTTGAAGTTCACAGGGTTGTTTGCCTCAGTGTATGCCAAGAACGATAAGTCAAGGACCAACCTTAGCTTCTCTTGATCCTGTAATAGAGAGAACCTTTTGAAGGTTAGATATGGAAAAGATCGGGCAAGCAGCAGGTGAAGAGAATGAGAGAGTTCTAGTGATGCACTTTTCTAGGCCTAATTTTGAGAATGCTTCTAAAGCAATTGTTAAACGGGCCATTATTGGGAACTTTGAGCTGAAAGAAGGGACTGTGCGATTGGTCCAAAACACTTGCCAGTTTTAGGGCAAGTCGCACGAGGATCCCCATAGGAATCTGATAACGTTTTTAGAGCTGAGTGAAAACTTCCACTACCAGAACATGTTAGATGAATATGTCAATTTAACTCTGTTTCCGTTCTCACTAATCGAAGAGGCCAAGGAGTGGCTTCAAAATGAGCCTGCAGGATCTATCACCACTTGCGAGGTCCTCTCCAATAAGTTCATCAATCGGTTTTTCTCTTTAATAAGAACTAAAGAGCTGAGAGGAAAGATCTCCGAATTCATACAGAGAGATGGAGAAACACTAGCTCAAGCATGGGAACGTTACAAGGGTTACTTGAGGGATTGTCCACACCACATGCAACCTAAGGAGATAATTGGGCACAACTTCATTGAGGGTCTGAAGCCCGAATCCAAGATACTCCTTGACGCTACTGCACAAGTATAGATTATGTCAAAAATTTATGATGAAATTGAGGCTCTCTTGAACCTCATGTCTGCGGGAAGTCAAGATTATCAAGATTCAGGCAGAGGATTTACAGTAGCAAAGGTGTCGGGAAAGCTTGAGGTGGATGGTGTAGCGGCAATCAGGATAGACATTAGCCAGTTGGTGAATGTGATCAGTAATTGGTGACCACTCCAGTAGGAGGCCAAGTGCAGTAGGTACAATAGGTACAAATCCTACCACCATCATGTGAGGCGTGTGGAGAAGGCCACGCCTATTTAGGTTATCCTCTTAATCCTAAGTCTGTATATTTTGTGGGACAACAAGGTCGTGGTGGAGTTTTTGCAGGTAATGGCTATAATCAGGGGTACCAAAATGGAGCAAACCCCCTATGGGGAGGGAATCAAAATTTCCAAAGGCCCCAAAACGCTTATCAGAGACCACAGGGCTAGTAGCAAAACAGTTCTCTTGAGGAGACAATGAAGCAATGGATGGTGCAGCAGATGCAAATGGTTAATGAAATGCAAAAATCCATTCATGAGCTGGAAAGGCAAATGGGGAAATTAGCCCTACAACAGAACCAACAGATCACAGGGGGCACTCCCGGGTAATACCGAGAAGCTACCACAGAACAATAGATCACAGGGGGAACTCTCGGGTAATATCGAGAAGAACCCTAAGGAAAATTTAAATGCTATTTTCTTGCACAATGGTAAGGAGCTGGGTGAGGTTGTCCCCAGAAAAGAAAAAGTTGATGACGAATAGGCCGTGAAATCCAAGATTGAGGTGGGGGAATCTAGCAACCCACAACTGAAAATTGCAGTAGCTAGACCACCTCCCCCATTTCCTCAAATTTTGAAGAAAAGACAAAGGACACAGCCTGCAACACGTTTCTTGAGTTGTTGAAACAGGTTCATGTGAATATTCCATTGGTGGATCTTTTGCAGGAAGTTCCAAACCACACCAGGTATCTCAAAGATATCATGACCAATAAGAGGAGGCATATAGAGTTTGAAACTGTGGCTCTTACAAAAGAGTGCAGTTCCCGAATCAAGAACAAAATTCCTAAAAAGTTAAAGAATCCCGGGAGTTTCACTATTTCTATCACTATTGGAAGCAACGAAGTTGGTTTAGCCTTATGTGATTTGGGTGTGAGTATCAGTTTGATGCCCGCATCCCTGTTCAGAACACTGGGATTAGGTGAACCACGTCCTACCACAGTGATGTTGCAGCTTGCGGATCGGTCTCTGGCCTATCTTAAGGGAATCATTGAATGTCTTGATTAAGGTAGGGCCTTTCGTCCTGCCGATAGACTTTATAATCTTAGACTATGAAGATGCAACAGTTCCCCTCATTCTGGGTAGAGGATTTTTAGCCACCACCAACGCAGTCATACATATTCAGTAGGGCAAGATTTCTATGAGAGTAGATGATCAGGAGGTAGTGTTTGAAGTGTTCAGGGAAGCACAAATGCCACCTCATTATGAGGACTTCAAGATGAAACTGGTGGGAGAACCTGGAGGTTGTAATCAGTTAGTGGAGCAGCAAGTGGTGCATGAAAGTTTAGCAGATCCTTGATATGGTCACAAGTCCACTTGGATGAAGGAGTAACGGGGACCATAGTCGTGCCACGACGTTAAATCAGGTGCCACATGGGAGGAAACCCATGAATGTCGTTCCACGATGTTAAATAAGGTTCTTGATGGGAGGCAACCTATCCTTTTTATTTTTAATATTTTGTATGTTTTTATTTGTTTTGTAGAGACGAACAAGGCGTAAGAGGCAAGAACAAGATGGGACATTGAGCTAAAAAGTATAATTCTGGGGTGAGATGCTTGGCTTGGGATGCCAGGAGTTAATTCCTTGAAGAATTTTTTTTGTCAGGTGAGGCTATAGGGTGCGCGCCATGCCAGCCCCTATCTCTAGAGAATTTTTTTTCTAAGCCTGTGGTGAGATAGAGGGGGTAGCGTACCAAGGGTTATTTGGCCAAAAATTTTTGGTCAATATTAACTCAAAAGATCTTAAAATTACATAAAATCCCATGCCCCACCTTTTAATTAAAGTCCAATTCACCCTTTCCCCCCAAAATTTAGAACCCAAAATCACCATTGTTAGTGAAATACTTAAATTTCATGTTTCGGATTTTATGATCTTAAAGTCTTAAATTCTTCCATGATTGTATGTTATCTTTATTTTGTAGCTTGATTCTTGGTTGAATATGGTGATTTGAACTTGTGGGGATGATGGGGTAGGTGAATTGAATTTTTAAATGTTGGTGAGTAGGTGTATTGATTGTAGAGAGAGAAATACATGAAGCTTTGAATTCTCGAATGTGATAATTGCTTGAGTTGGTGAAATTCTTGATTAATTCATGTTGAATGGTAGTAACTTATTTATTGTTGGTTGATTGAATTGAATATTGCTACTCAATTACATGAATTACTTGAATTGTGAATTGGAGAAGAAAAGTGAGAGGGATAGCCTAGATAGTGCATTCTTGCTTAAAATCTTAAGACTAGAGGAGAGTTGAAAAGAAAGAAAAAAAATCATGAAATTGGCGTAGTATGGAGTTAGTGAATTAAATTGAATTATTGAGATTGGATGCTGATGGGGGAGGTATTGAGTATCTTATGTGACAAATTCTCACATATACGCTAGCAAATTAAGTGTGGGGTGAATTTTGTACCTTCCACACTTAGTTCGTTAGCCATTTGGTTCACAAACTAATTTTGTAGAGTTCTTGATTTTTTGATTCATAAATACAATGGAACTAAAAGGAAAGGAGGTGATTATAGCTGAGAAGAGCCAAAAGAGGGGTAGACCAAGAAAAATGAAAGCTAGTTCCTCGGCTCCCAAAGCAGGTCCTGCAAGGAGATTCTGAGCGAAAGAAGTTGAGCCTCATGGGCTTACTTGGTTTAACACTCAAAAAGAAGCCAAGTATGCCACCGAGAACTGGATAAATGAGGGCCACATGACAATTCAGTTCCCGGCTATTCGGGAAAAGATACGTGAGTTGAGAGCCGGCTAAATCTTCAATGAGCCGGAGAGGTGCAACCTCACTTTGGTTGAGGGAATTCTATCCAAATTGGGACACCTCATTTAGAGAGAGTACAAAGGTCAAGATCAGAGGATAGGTGCTGCAATTCACAACTAAGAGGTTCAATGCTTTCTTAGAGACACCTGCAGTATACCCTTTGAAATATTTCATCTTGTTGGAAAAGCTGCCATATAGAGACATCCGCCACACTTTGTGTGGTTGAGCACTCATCCGCCCAATGGGTGAGGGATCAAAATGGGACCCATTACACACTTGCATTTTCTTATTTGAATAGGGAGGCAAAGGTGTGGGTGAAGTTGGTATGTGCTGTCTTTCCCCCTGGGACACATTTGACAAAAGTGACTCGCGAGCGGATTATTTTGGTGTACATGTTGATGAAGGGGATACCGGTTAATTTTGGTGCTGTGAAACTCCAAAATATGGGGAAATAATGAGGCAATTGCAGATATAAATATTGTCATGGCAGTCTCTTGATCATGTACTTGAGGGAGGCAGGTACCGAGGAGGAGGATGCATACCTTGTTTTACCTTTAGTCGGACATTTGGCTGGACAGATGATAGACGTCACAAAGGTGAAGGAGATTTCCCCTTTCGTAGGTCCCTCTCTTGCTATAGCTGATCAGCAGGCCCGAGATGAGAGTTTGCAGGGTCGTATGTTTGGGATGATGGAATTACAACTGAAGATAGGAGATCGACTAGCCATTGCAGAGGAGATGTCGGCTTTAGAGGCATGGTAACCGCTCACAGAGAGTGCTATATTGATGTTCCAAGTGGGCCCTTCTTTTGAGGAGCCGCTTAATGATGATGAGGCTATAGTCCTTACTGATGGTGTTGATGATCTAGACATGAAGGATGATGTTGTTGCTACAGGTGCCATGTAAGATGATGCTTAGTGACCAGGAAGTTTCTTTTCTCTCCCTTTATGATGTGATTGTGTGCGCACTAAGGACAGTGCACCTTTTTAAGTGTTGGGTGGAGGAAATTTAGATTCTTGTTGATCTTTAATTGCTATATTTGTAGGTCATAGCATTATTATAGTCCTGGTAGCAGTAGTGTGATGATTTGTAGGTCTTGGTTTGTAATAGATAGTATGATGATTTGACTACTTGAATGCCTTGGATGTTTGACTTGTTATGTTCATCTTGACTAGGTTATGTTTGGTTACTTTATTTTAGAGTAAATTTTTAATTTTTTTTGAGTCGTTGTAGTCATAGAGTAATGACGTTTCCCTATGATAGATCGATGAAGATCGTCTTAAAGGAAGTTTTGACACATTTTTTTAGGATTGAGTCGTAGGACATCTACTTGTATGCTTGTTGATATTCTGCTTAGCTGCTATGCTAGAGTAAACAGAGTGGTCATCTTGATTGCATGAGTTAGAATCCATGAGCGATGCACATATCTCTTTAATTTGACACAACATATCCTTAAGTATTTATTATGAGTTTAACTTATCATTCAATATGATTGTGTGAATGTGTAGCTGTAGAAACTGATTAGATTCTTTTTGCCATGAGAGGTGAGCTGAATTGCTTTGTGTGTATATATTGTAGCATCTAGAACGTGCCTTAGTGTATGTGAGATAACTAGTTGGTAGGGAGTTGAGAGATGATCAAGGCATTTCTTTGAAAAGCCATTTTTTCCTATAATTGTTTTACCTTCCTAGTCATTCCCCCTAGTTAACCCCGTTGAGCCTAAAAGCCTTATTCTTTTTAGCCTCAATAATAGCGTAATCCCTCTTTTTGTGAGACCTCAGACTTATTGATTCAAAGTAGTCTTAGGCACTTTGAGACTGAAAGTAAGGTCCACCGAAGTATAATGTTAAGGGAAAAAGAAAAGTTGTGGTAAGAAAAGAAAAATGAGAAGAAGGGATGCCCATAAAAAATTTGTATTATCTATTTGCTACTAGGGAATTGAAAGAGAGGTTTAATTGCAAAATACTTAATTATTCGATGATTAGAAAACTAGCACCCAAGTAGTAAAAATGTGGCATGAAAAGAAAAGACAAGGGTGAGTAGAGGAAAGGTGAACAAGCAAGGAAAGAGGTGGTGGCCAAGAAAAGTGAAATGTCTTAAAAGTGCTTAGGGTGGTAGTCACTATAAAATGAAATATAAATCCTACCCATACCTTAGCCTACATTACAACAAAGAAAAGTCCTTGTGATCTTAATCTCTTGAAGCAATTAGGTAGTCTTAACGTACATTGAAGGGCAAGCCTATGGTATGTCGCATATGTGCATTACATCGTTTGTGAGTGTAAGTGTGCCTTACTTATTATGTTCCATGTCTTATATTGATGAAGTTGAGATAGGAACATCACTAAAAGTGAGGGACACAAGAGGTCTAATTCGGTGTACTACTTGTTGCATGTGTCACACTTAATCATGTTGGCCCTTTGTATTAAAAAAGATGAGTCATTTATAGAGGTCGTGTGTTCTTGATTGTGAAATCTTTCTATGTGCTTTGTTGAGAATTGTTGTATGATGATAAACCACTTTATGTTTGCTCCATGCTAGTTGGTTGATTATGAGTTGATAGAGGTGTTAAGTGTGATGGTGAAACATGATTTTAGGTATATTTTAAGGATTGTTCAAGGACGAACAATGGTTTAAGTGTGGGGTGATAATGTTGGGCATATTTTCATGCCCATTTGCCATGTTTTTACCCATATTTAATCATGTTTTGAGTTCATAATCCTTAATTTATGCAAATTCATGTGTGTGTGTGTTTTATGTGCTAACAAATAATTTGAGTTGATTTGAGCAGGAAACTAAGCAAAATAGGTTCAAAATGATGCAAGGAATGAATATTTGATGATCTGAGGGGTTTGGTGCTTTGGCTGGCGCCTTGCAGCAAGTCCCAAACTTTAGAGAAATAAAATCATAGTCTGGTGCTATGGCTAGCCCCCTGCACCATCCCTCAAACTCGAGAGAAAAAATTCTCAGGCTGGGGTGACGCGCCAAGCCTTATCTAGAGCTGAAAATTGCTGAAAATTTGACCAAGTCTGTGGTGAGATAGGAGGGGCGGCATGCCAGACCTATTCAAAGGCAAAAAATGTTGATTTTTAGGCCAAGTCCTGAAGGGAATAAGCATTATTTGAAGGCTCGTCTATAAATATAAGCTTGAGGTCGTTTGTTACATAGTTTTTGACTTCTTGGAGTAGTTTTGGACTGCTTGGAGCAGTCTTTACTCATTTTTATTCCGTAGTTCATTCATGAAAGCTTGTAAGCAGTTTGGAAGGAAGAAAATATTATACAACTAGGTTTTCTCTTCTTTACTTCGTATTTTCACAAGATGATGACTAAGTATTTATTTTTTCACTTGTCTATGAGTGGCTAAACTCATATTCTACGGCTGTAGCCATGGTGAATGCTTGATTGTTTGACAGATTAATTAAATTTAGTTTTGATTCTTCTTTTATAGTTTTTTGTATTTATTTATTTTAATTTATTATTTATGAGACTGATCACCTTGTAAGTAATTTGTTGGCTTTTGATTGAACTTGGGAAAGGGAATCGAAAGGGTTAAAAATAAATACAGAATGGGAATTCAAAGACCCTTGAACCCATTGGTGATAGGATAGAAGTTGTTGTTGAGGATAGGGATATACCCTTCAACCCTGTTTAGTTGAAATACAAGTAGGCATCATCATCGTTTCATTGTTCTCCTGTGACCATAGGGATATAGGCGTTAAGATTCATAAAATAGTTCTTAGATGCTAGGGATAGTGGCAAGAAATGTGATAGTAACATGCAACTAACAACCGTTAGAAAAATCATGCTAGTTTAATTACGTCTGAAAAACTCAACCTGAAACCAACCAAGTGCCTTTGCCCTAGTCTGTTATCGTTATTGAAATACAATCAAGCTTGTATTCGTTTTAGTTAATATTTACATTTGAAGCTTTAGTAGTTTAATTTTCCAAGCTAATCTTCATTTTACTTGTTTCTTAGATTAGTGAAATCAAAGTACAACCTTATAACAATTAAATTGACAAGTCCCTGTGGATACGATATCTAGACTTAACAATCCTATATTACTTGACGACCACGTGTGCTTACGTGGGCTTGGGTGACATCAGGGTACCAAGGTTCCAATCAAGGCCCTTGGCGCCTACGGGAAGAGAATTAAGGCTGGAGAATCACGACAACCAAGGTTGAGTTGATGGAAATGAAAGATGGGGTAATCATGATAAAAACCATTTTGGGGAACGTTATCACCGAAGCTCGAACCCATATGTTTCCCCTCCAAAGTTTGAAAACCCCTAACTACAACTTGGTGTGAGCGATGTGGAGAGCTCTAAGATTAAAGAGATGCTGGCTAGAGTTCTAAAAAGGGTGGAATCGACGGATAGGGGGGGTGAAAGAGCTCAAAGGAGAGATGTCTAACCTCTCCCAAACAGTGAGTTCACATTCAGCTTCTATCAAGCACTTAGAGGCTCAAACGAATCACTTGTCCATGCAAATGAACCCTCGAATGAAAAGGATTCTCCCTAATGACAAAATGGCAAATTCTAAGAAGGAAAATCATTGCATGGTTATTATCACGAGGAGCAATAAGATGTTGGCTGATGGGGGCGTTAAGCCCAGGAATGTTGTTGACCCCCAAACAAGAAGTGGTGTGAATGATGAGGTGCCAAAAGCACCAGATGGTGTTGATGAAGTCGAAGAACTTGATGAAGGGGGAGGAGATGTTGACCCCGAGAAGGCTGTTGAGGAGGAAACAAGCAAAGAGGCTTTAACTAATATGGGCCAAGAGCCTAGGATTTCACCTCCTTATCCTTAGAAGTTAGCAAAGAAGAAGGAGAAAAATCAGTTTCAAAAATTCATTGATATGTTTAGTAAATTGTCCATAAATATACCTCTGGTGGATGCATTACTCCAAATGCCGGGCTATACAAAATTTATGAAAGAATTATTAAAGAAAAAGAAGGTAGTTGATGCTGGTGTTGGGGAAGTAACACATCATTGCAATGTTATGATGGAGAGTAATCTTGCTCTCAAATGAGAGGATCCTGGAGCCTTTACTATACCCTGCACCATTGGGCTGTGCATGTTCAAAAAGGCCTTATGTGATCTCGGGGTTAGCATAAATCTGATGCCTCTCATTATTTTTAAGAAGTTGGGGTTGGGGAATCCCAAATCCACCTTAATGAAGTTGTTAATGGCTAATCGATCCATCAAGAAACTGGTGGGGGTGTTAGAGGACGTCTTGGTTGGGGTAGAAAAATTCATCCTTCCAGCCGACTTTCTTGTGTTGGGTTGTGATATGGATGCTGAAGTACCTATCATCTTGGGGAGACCATTCCTTGCTATGGGTAAAGCTTTGGTAGGTGTGGAGCTTGAAGAGCTGAAATTTAGAGTAGGAGGTGAAGAAGTCACCTTCAAAGTATGTCAAACCACTAAGGCCCCGAATGAGTGCAAGGTGATAGGGGTCTTAATGATAAGGTAAAACAAGACGAAGTTTGGGATGATGAGGCTGATTCGGAGGATGACCCTCCAAAAAATTGACAATTGAGGAGGTATTTGTCGTGCCACGATGTTAAATAAGACGCTTCTTAGGAGGCAACCTAAGTGTTGTTATGTTTTGATGCTTTGATGTTTTGTTGATTTTGTTTTTGTATGTTAATTGGATGAATAACTAGATGAAAAAAAAATAGGGCACTGGCAGCGCGAGACCTGCGAAACGTAGGTTCTCAAGAGCAAATCGTCGCATCAATGCAAGAGAGAGACAAAAAGCTAGGAGTAAAAAGAGGGAACTGGTGACCAATCGGTGAAATACTGGTGACAATCCATGAACTTCTGGTTTGATGCCGGCTTTAACCAGTGAACCTGGAAGTTGAAGAGTGAACTATGCCTTATCGGTGAAATGGAGGTAGCAACCCATGAAACGCTGGTCAATCACAGTCCATAAAGTAGTTAACTGGGAAAAAGTGGAGGTCACCTGCTCTTGGATCTGCGAAATATCGGTACTCACCGACGGCTACAAGTCTAGCACCGACGGAGGTACATAATTCTATTTAAAATCCTGACCGGCCCATTGACCAACCCGATCCATGGCTCTTTATAAATAACAAAACCAGTCAAACCCTTTTTAAATCCCTTTTCCCCACCCTTTCATCTTCCCCACAACCTTTCCACTTTCCTAATACCCCATTTCCCCACTCTTCCACCTTCCAAACTCCGCACTATTAAACCAACGATTAAAATTGCCTTTGCACCATCCAATCACACTCTTTCGCTTCAGCCTATAAAATCCCCATTCTCATTATATTCATTTCACCACTCCTCACTCAAACTCTCTCTTAGCAAAAAAATCTCTTACTTTTTGGAAGAAACCATTGTTGATCAAGACACAAAGCACCCATCTAGTTTCTTTTCTCACTACTAAATCGATATGTACGTCCTTACTTTTATCTTGCTTGTTGTTGAGAATGGGAGTTTGAAGATTAAGAATGCTAAATCTGAAATTTTCCGTACCCGTTTCCCCCATTTCCCATTTTGTGATTCCCTTTTGTTGAATGATTCTTATAATGTCGGTATGTTTGGGGTTTGGTTAATTGCATAATGTTGGTGTGGGTGCTCATTTTTGGTAGAAATATCATATGAAATTGTTGTTTGATATAATGGTTGGGGGTGAAGTCTGAGTAACCCCATGTGCTTAAAATGCACGATTTTCCCGATGATAGATCAGGTGACGTTGTTCTTAAGGGAAAATCATCATTTTTGTTTTTTATGTTGTTTGAGTAAGTAGCTTATAATGTGAGGTTGTGTGAGTAAGGTTTTTATTTGAGAAAATTGATGTTGAACTGATTTGGGCTGAATTATAATGAGTAGCATTTTCACCTGTGAGTCGCTGGTCAGGCCCGACGAAACGCCGGCTGAAGCACAGGTGCGGGTCTGAGGCTTCAGGCCACTGCTCAACACCCATGTTTTATCTGCGCTTCATGTATCATGATCGAAAAACGATGGTGTAGTGCCGGTAAGTCACAATTTTGTCCAGTTGTCTGCCTAAGCCGACGGTTCAACTGCGTCTCACGGGTCTCAACTAGCATTTCACAGTTGTATCATCGATACTGCTGGAACATGATTTTAATATTTGACCTTGTTATTATCCAATTTTTAGATTTTTATTTCTAGCTTAGTTTAGTTGTTTCTTTTAATTTCATATCCTCAAAACACAAAAATATAGTGGTATGGTACTAACATTTCTTTTGAAGCATAATGTCTTCATCTAGGTAAACAAACAAGGGAAGGGGCCCCACTACTTCCAAAGGCAAAGTCAAGGCAAGGACAATGCAACCCCCATCAACACCAGAGAGGTCATTATTTACTGTGTGCCTGACATGAAGGCACACTTTGTCATTTGTGAAGGAAGGACGATCAACACAGAGAAGCGATTCGATCTGGTGGGCTGGGGAATGATTTCCCAAATATCACTACCCAATTCAACCACCGCCAATGGCATATAGCCATTTGCTGAGCCTCTCCCAGAGTACTACACCAATCTCGTGCTAGAGTTTTATACTTCTTATTAGGCACGCCAGGAGGCAATGAAGCATAAGGGGAAGGTTGATGAGTTATGTTGCCTTCCCTCAGTTAGGGTCAGAGGCGTGGAGGTAGATATTACTCCGGCCGCCCTCAATGCACTATTCTGGGTGGATGAGATCGATCAGGGAACGGAGTAACAACAAAGGTGGCCAACAAAGAAAAGCAGTTTGATTGAGTAGCTCCCATCATCGCCAATGGTCAGCCTTTATGGGCCTCCATGGGTGGTGAAATCTCGAGGCATGATGTCAAGTTCGAGGCTAAGTTGTGACTGGAGTTTGTGTGCGGCCAAATTATGCCCTCGAAGAATGACCAAAGAGTGAACTTGGAGGTATCCATAGTCATTGCCTGCATCATGACAGGGGTGCCTATTAACTTTCAGGAGATTGTGGCCATCCAAATGAAGCAAAAGGCCAGGAAACAGGGTATGTCCATGTCATATGCGGTGCTTATTTTCTCAATTGTTCCTTAATACCGGGGTACCATTATTGCCTGATGAATCCCCCAGCTCCACCACCGGTGTTATCAATGTGGGAAGAAAAAGGGATGCAGAGGCACCCAAGGTTAAAAGAAAGAGGTTGCAAGCATGGGAGACTGCCAAGGACTCTACTTCTCATGGCATAGAGGAGGCCCCCATTTCTCCTGACCTTAACATGCCTCAATAAGAGACATTGGGCAATGCATCCGGGGAAGCACAATTTAGAATGTCTTCACCTCCTCCCAAATCCTCTCACTCAAGTGGAATTCAGACGCTAGCTGAGATGACCCAATCTCACAAAATCCAACTTCAAAAGCTGGCCCAAAATCTCCTGGCTCTTATCGCCAGAATAGTAAAGAGGGAGATGAAGAATGTATTCGATAGCTTGAAAAAAATCTGCTCCCGAGTAGATGTGGTTGAGGAAGCTGTCTCTTCTATCCGAGCGAAGGTGTGAGAGTTGAGGGATTGGGCCCCACTGGCATACCCAAACTTGAGTGTTCTTGACGCAGCCATGGCTGCCCCATCTATAGACAAGGGCCCCATTGATGATCTGTTCGAGGGCCTAGGTGGGGATGATGAGCCACACTTGGGCACAGCTGGCCTTGATAAAGATGAAGAGGCCAATGATAAGGAGGAAGATTAGCTATTTCAGGGAGTTCCTACCTCCTTTATTCTTTATGTTTACATTGGGTACTATGAACATTCATAGTTGGGGGTGAGGTGTGTATCCCTTCTTTTGGTATTTTTTGTTGGCCTTTTGTTGCCTTTGTCGGGATAATTTGTTATGCCTTAGATGATTGTCAGTTTTTAGTTTGTGATGATGTTGCTTGAATGCCCTTGCTGGGCTTTGTGTTAAAAGAATGTTGTTTGCTTAATTGTTAGTGCCAATGATTGGTTATTCTAAATTGCAAAATATTGTTAACCCATGTTTTAATAATCTCCTTTGTTCATAGTAGTTAGCAAATAAACTCTGAGGGTTTTTCTTGCCACGGTTCTTTCCCAAGGAATGATTTTCTTTCATTTTCTTTTCTTTTATTGTCGAACTAGGTGAAATTTACAAATAATGGATTTAGAGGCGACTTTATTGAGGAAAAATGGCGAGTTTTGAGTCCTTTCTGAGTCGGTAATTGCGATTGCTTTTGAGAGGCACCACCAATTTTTTTTATAAATGGCATGGCAGTTGAGAGAAATAAATTTTGAGAAGGAAAGGGGCCTTTGAATTTGAAAGTTGAGTACTCTTTTGTCATAAATTACACATTCTTTATTTGAATTTTTGATTCACATGCTATCTTATTTTATGACTCTTGATGTGGTGATGAAAATTGTGTGAACCCCTTGGAGGGTGATGCTTTGTGGGAAAGGTTGTAGTTTAATTCTCATGCATAAATGATTATCTAGAACTTGCCCCAAGTGTGACTCAAAGCGATATCCTAGATGTAGCTGCACTTGGAATATGATTTTAGTTTTTTTTTATAAGCTACTTCACCTATATGACCTCTTTGAACAACAATCGTTGGTAGCCAATGTTGAGCCTTTAAACCTTTTCCTGGAGAACCACGTTACAAGCCTATGAACCTTTTGTAATCCCTCTTTGTCACCCACACTTTGTAGTGCTAGTTGTGAAAAGATATGCAAAGATGATGCTTGAGTCCTAAAAGTGTGGGAATAGAAAAGAAAAGAATGAGGCAAAATCCTAAGTTTTGGGGGTACAAAACGGAAATGAGAAAAATGATGTTAGCTCCAATGTGAGGTAGCACTAAAGTATGAGGAAATAACTGAATGGGTTGGTTGAGAAGAACCTTTGACCCTTAGAAGTAAAGATAATTGTAAAAAGGTGCTACCTCTTGCTTTGATGAGATTAAAAGTAGTAACTAAGGAGATACAAGGGTGACTCTTGTTACGAAAGTGAAAAGGTTGATCAAGGAGAGATAAGGTGGGGATGATCTCAAGAGAAAAATGGAGTATGAAAATTTTTTTCACAAAAAGGGCATTAGAGAGGTTCTAGTCAGTAGAACCAAAAAGTCATCCTACCTTTACCCCTAACCTTCATTATGACCTCCAAGTCCTAATTGATTTTAAGTGTAGCAATTCTACATTAGTGGTGAGTTACATGAAGGGCAAGCCTATGTGTCAAGTTATGTACATGAAAATTTCTTTGTGAGAGTAAGTGTATTTGTTTCATTCTATAATCCTTTGAGTGTGAATTTCTTGAAAATTGAATGGGATTCTCTCTTGATGTGAGTGACATCACTTCCTTGGAGAACATGCTTGCACGTGTCAAAAGATATGATTGAGACAAGAATGCAGTGAGCTTTAAGGCAAACGTTGAATGTGAATTCTTAGTGAATTAAGATATTATATAAGCTTGCTATGATCAACCATGCTCCTTGTTTTGAATGAAGAAATCAATTGTTGATCATGCCAATTGTTTGTGGTTGTCTCTTGAAGCATTTGCATAAATTGATGAGTCTTCTCTTTTCCTTTGAGTTGGTGTGCGATTTTGGGGTTATCTTAGGCTTTGTGATCCCTTGTGCAAAAACTCATGTAGTGTGACATGCTTACTTCAAATTTTTCAACTGTAAAGTATTGCCTTGCTTGAGGACAAGCAATGGTTCAAGTTTGGGGGATTTGATGAGTTGGTAATTTACCAACTCATTAGGCTTTTAAACATGAGCTTTTACTTGATTTTCAAGTATTTTAGGATGATTTTATTCTCTTTATGTTTAATTTTTGTAGGCATCCAATTTAAAGAGAGAAAGCAAGAAATTGAACAAAAGCATGAAGCCTGAAGAAGAGAACCTGCGTTCCACTTGATGGGACCGACGAAACGCCAACCAAACGCAGGAGCGCACTATGTTGAAGTAGAAAGTGCATCGGCGGATGCGGGTGAGCACCTTCGAACCGCCGGTGCCAATGCTAGACTGCTCTCGAAGTCACTGGCCCTAGTTGCGACAGAGCGGCGCCTTGCGGCTAGGCACCAGCGGAACGCCGGTGACCCGAAAGTGAGACCATCAGAAGGGTGAAATCATCCAGCACGAGATTGGAGGAGCATTTTTAACCTACTTTTGTATATTCCTTGAAAAGTACTGAACATTCCACTCCAGAATTAGAATTGGAGAGTATTGACTATCTTTAGAGAGAGAAATATAGAGATAACTTTTCTTCTTCTTCCTCAAGGTTAAAACCTCCACTAAAGACAATTTTGAGCTTGTAATTCACTCTTGATGATGAAGTCTATGAGTTTATTTGTTAATATAATCTTGTATTTCTCATCTATGAGTGGCTAAATACTTTTCTAGGGGCGTGTGCATGATTAGGGTTAAATTGGATTGGGTGTTGCTAGATTAATCTTATAGTTACTCATTTAGTATAAATATGTTATTTTCTTTCAAATTATAATTGAAATTATCCATATTTACAAATGTGGGTTATGTTCACTTATTCTATTTTTTCTTGAAAAGGGAGAATAAAGTATGTGTGAGAAAAAAATGGTGGGTAATTGGGTCTTGATTGTGTAGGATTGTGCTAGAGATAGAAAAAAACCATAGTCATCCACCCATTAGATATTTGAGGATAGAAATAGCTCAAATCTGACCCAAGTCATAGTGGGTGAATTGTTTAGGACCTTGGGATTTGAGAAAATCTGAGGCAAAAGGCACCCAAGTGGTTGAAAAATATCGGGTGCCACCTCGTCCATGGCTATTTATGCTTGTGAG
>JACEIK010003184.1:82985-116256 GCA_018107945.1 Datura stramonium
ATATGAACTCTTACTCGAAGACATTCACTGAGTACCCAACACTTAGGCATACCATCTTTATTTTTGATGGTGTATTAGGTAATGAGATGGAGCAGTTCTAGCTTTATGAGATGCATAGGAAGGACTTACTATTCATCAGACTTTGATGAACCCAGATTCTTGTTCATGGGTGCCATTGATTATTTTACTTTCTTGATTAAATTTTTGAGCTGCGTCTCGAATTAGTTGTTCTTTTCTTAGAGGCTCCATAAGTAGATATTGTGTGGTGGGGTTAATTGAGTTATTGTTTGACTGATTGGGGAACACTACTATGTTTAGCTTCTAGATAAATATTCATATTATTGTTACAAATCTTTATTTTATTGAAATAGTTGTCTTAATTTATACACATAAAATTGAATTAAGTAATAATGTGTCATAAACCGAGCATAGACCCAGACGTGACACAGGGCCTAGAACCACGAATGGCTCCAATCTAACCCATAGTACATGCAAACATAAGCACAAGCATACACTAAGCGAAAATAATCAAAAGATATAGAATAAGTGGAAGTCTAAGATACCATAAAACTTATCAATAGAGATAACAAGTCAACAACTGAATATCTATACATCAAGTTTGAAAAGCCTCTATAAAATAAGATGAGCTGAACGGACAAAACCACCAGCTAGCTCTACTAAGTTTGAAAACTGAAATGACAGAAGGTAAACATGAGCCATAGTAGACATCCTCGAATTATGAAGACTCACCACAAGCTGATACTGAAGCTGGGACAAGAGCAAATCTAACAGTGGGACTGAGATTAATCACCCGAACATATATCATGAGACGATTGATGTTGGTCATATTTTTATGCCCATTTGTCCATACTTTTACCCATATTTTACCTTATTTTGAGATCATTATCCTTATAAAATGCATAAATTCATGATGATGTGTGTTAAATGAGCTAATAAGTGTTTTTAGATGGTTGTAGCAGGTAATCAATGGAAAAGGACTCAAAAATAACCCAAGGTGTGAAAAGAAGAATTCAAGAAAATCTTGGCCTGGTGCCACGCCAACCACCATACTTCAGAGAAAATTGCACTTAGGTTGGTGCCGTGCACCAGAGCCCAAACATTAGAAGAATTTTGATCAACACCTTGGCGAGATGAGTGGCACAGCGCGCTAGAGGTATTCCGGGATTGGGAAATTTTCTAACACTCTGGTGCAGTGAGAGGTGCAGAGCGCTAGGTCCTAAAAGTGCTGAATTTTGACTAACACCTTGGTTAAATGGCTGGTGCGGTGCGCCAAAAGGCTAAACTTTAGAGGAAATTCAAGCCAAAGTTTGGTGAGATGGGAGGTGCGGCACGCCATGGCCTGTCGGAGACGGATTTTCAGATCTAAAAGATGAAATTATCAAGGGCAAAAGAGTCATTTGATACCTTAATTTCAAATATAATATCTAGGGAAATTTTTTAGAAGTCTTCGACCAGTCCTCGATCATAAAGACTAGTTTTTACGTTGTTCTTTGGGAAAGAGACAAGAAGTTCATTTCCTTCTAGGTTTTCTTCTCTATTTTATGATTTTGATTTGAATGATGATTTCTTTAGTTTTCCGCTTGAATATGAGCAGCTAAACTCTTTTTTTAGGGTTTTGTCCATAGCTAATGATTGTAGTTTGAATACTTGTTTGTGCTACACTTTAATTCTTCATTCAATATTGTTTATGCTTACTTGTTTTAAATGATTATTCATTAGACTGATCACTTTGTGAATATTAATAATTGGCTCTTGGTTGAACACATGAGAGAGAATTAAGGGGGTTAAAAGCAAGCATAGAATAGGTTTCAATTATCTTGTTCAATTAGTTCAAGAGTTGATTTCATTTTCGAGGATAGGGATATACCCTTAAACCCTATTCAGTTGAGCACAATGATCTTCAACCGTCATCTCATGTTTCTCCTGCAAAGCCATAACGGTATAGGTGTTAGGGTTCATGAGATAGTTCTTGCATATTCGAGAGAATAGTAAGAAATGGAATCATAACTTACAACTATCATTCTTAGAAGAGTTTAGTATAGTGTATTCGAGTCCTAAAACTCAACCTGAAAGCAAAAGTGCCAAGACCCTAGATTCTCATCATCATTTGAATTACAAAAACTTGTGAAGATGATTTTTGTTCATTAGTTTAATTTACATTTCAAGTTAGTAGAATAATCTCCAAACCCATTTCCCCATTGTACCTATGTTTATTTGAATATTAAAATAAAACGTTAACCTTAAGTAATTAATTTGAAAAGTCTCTGAGGGATCGATATCGGGACTTCGCCATCCTATATTACTTGACAACCATGTGAATTTGTGTGCGCTTGGCGACATCAAGTTTTTGGCACCGTTACTGGGGACTTGAAGATTTATTAATTATTTGTCGGTTAGGACTTTTATTCCGCTATTCCACATTTTACTTTTGTTTGTGGTTGTTGAGAATTTCAAGTGGTGTTCGCTCAGTGTATGCCAGCTACTAGAAGTCAAGGACCACCCTTGGCTCAATTTGATCCAGAAATCGAGAGAACTTTTTGCAGGTTAGCTATGGAAGAAATTCATGTGCAAGCATAGGGAAACAACCAGGACAAAATTTCAATGCTCAACTTTGCTCAACCAAACTTGGAGAACGCTTCTAAAGCGATCATCAAGCGGGTGATCACTGGAAAGTTTGAGTTGAAGGAGAGAACCATGTGGTTGGTTCAAAATACTTGTTAATATCAAGACAAGCTGCAAGAGGATCACCAAAGATATTTGATGGCGTTCATGGAACTTAATGAGATCTTTCACTATCAAAATGTGTCAGATGAATATGTGAAACTCACTTTGTTCCTGTTCTCATTAATTAGTGAAGAGAAGGAGTGAATTTAGAATGAGCCAGCTGGGTCCATTACTACTTAGGAGGTTCTTTCCAACAAGTTTATAAATAGGTTTTTCTCATCAAAGAGAACGAAGGAGTTAAGAGAAGATCTCAGGATTTGTGCAGAAAGATGGTGAGACCCTAGCTCAGGCTTGGGAAAGATACAAGGATACTTGAGAGATTTCCCGCATCATATACAACCAAAGGAGATTATTGGGCACAACATCCAAGATATTGTTGGATGCTACAACGCAGTGAACAATCTTGTCCAAAAGCTATAGTGAGATAGAGGCTCTATTAAATCTCATGTCAGTTGGGAGCAAAGATTATAAGGATTTGAGTAGAGGCTTTACAACATCCAAGGTCCCAGGGAAGCTTGAGGTTGATGGTGTAGTGGCAATTAGGGAAGACATTAGTCAGTTGGTGAATGTGATCAGCAAGCTAGTGACCACACCAGCTGCAAGCCAAGTTCATCAGGTTCAACAAGTTTAGACTCTACCTCCATGATGTGAGGCATGTGGAGAAAGCCATGCATACTCAGGTTGTCCACTAAACCTAGAGTCTATTTATTTTGTGGGTCAATAAAGTCTTGCTGGGGTTTTTAGAGGAAATGGTTACAATCAGGGGTACAAGAATTCAACAAATCCCTCATGGGGAGGAAATCAAAACCTCTAGAGACCCTTGAACAAATTCCAAAGACCTTAGGTCCAGCAACATGGCAGTTCCTTAGAGGAGACTATCAAATAGTGGATGGTTCTGCAGACTCAAGTGGTTAATGAGATGCAAAAGTCAATCCACGAGTTTGAAAAACAGATGGGGCAATTGTCCCTTCAACATACTAACAGACCACAAGGGGCACTTCCAAGAAATAATAATAAGAACCTCAAGGAGAATGTCAGCGTAATATCTTTGCGCAACAGAAAGAAGCTGGGTGAAGTGATACCTAGAGATGATAGAACAGAGGCAAAGCAGGTTGTGAAGTCTAAGAATGAGGTTGGTGAGTCAAGTAGCTCATAGAAAAAACTGGTAGAAGCTAGACTACCTCCTCCATTCCCATAAAGATTCAAAAAGCAGAAGGAGGACGCAACCTGTAAAACGTTTCTTGATGTGTTGAAGTAGATACACGTGAATCTAGTATTCGTAGAGCTATTGCAAGAGGTTCCAAAATATGCCAAGTATCTGAAGGATTTTATGGAAAACATAATAAGGCTTACTGAGTTTGAGACTGTAGCTCTTATGGAGGAGTGCAGTTCCCTGGTGATGAACAAGAATTTGAAGAAGCTGAAAGATCTCGGGAGCTTCAATATTCCAACGGCCATTGGGAAGTAGAGAAGTTGGTTCAACATTATGTGATCTGAGTTCAAGTATCAATCTGATGCCTGCATCGTGTCATACCCTGCGAACCCAAGGGTCAAACCCGGGAGTCAAACGGGAAAAATTTGGAAAAATTTTGCAGCAGTGCAGGACGAGTCATTAGATGACTCGTAAGGAGGCCCCACGAGTCGTCAGGTGGCGTGTGGGAAGGCTGGAATGGGATGAGGAGTTGAGGTCCCCAGGGGCGTGGGAACGACTCGTGGTCAGCTACCACGAGTTGTCAGGTCTACCGAGGGATGAGGTTGAGGATTAAATAGAAGGTCTGACCAGTGTACCTAACGGATTGGACCCCAAAAGTCGTGATCGGTCCCAATGACTCATGGGGTGGGTCGTGAGCAAGCCTATGGAAATTTAATTGAGGGTGAGACAGTGTATTGACGGGCGACACGACGAGTTGTTGCCTGTCCTGACGAGTCGTCAAGTCACCCGTTAGGGTCACCTGGCAGTTATTTTCTACGAATTAGTAAGGGCCTTCTCGTAATTTTCTAAACACCTAAGGCCAAAACTATGTCGTTTCAAGGTTGGAATAGGGTCTTTTAAGGGGGATTAGTCCATATAAATCCTTATTTATGCATGCAATAGTTAGAGAGAGGAGCAGAAGGTGATTTAAGTGTTCTTCCTCAAATTCTCCAAATTCCATCTTGGGCTTTCAAGGGAAATTAAGAACCAAGTGTTCCCAGGTATGTAGGGTTTAGAATGTGCAATTCCTTCCACACCCATGCCCAAATTTTGAATTTAATCATGAATCCTCCTATTCAAGTTCTATGGGGTTTTACTCAAATGCATGAAAATGTGATTTTTCTTTATGGGTTTGATTTAGTTGAGTTTTTAATTATTGAAATATGAATGATGGGCAATTTTTATATTATTTTCTTTAAAATCATGTTTCAATCTTTTTAAATCAAAAATGCCTTTTGATGAAGGTTCATGAAAGTTATGATTTATGATGAATATTCAATATTTTGAGATTTAGTTATGATGAAAAAACATGAAATTCAAGTTACCCATGTTTATGAGCATATTTGAAAGAATTTATTATGTTGAAGTATTGGGCAATGCCCACATGTCGAAGAATGGTTTACGATTTATGAAAGGAATTGCATGATTTATCGATTTATGATGTTGGCCGATGAAAAGGGCCTTTGATTCTTGGATAATCATGTTTTAAAGGGGATCAATGATGATAAATATTATATTTTAGCTAATAAATTTTAATGCATGATATTATTAGTTTACGAATGATCCCATATGCATGTTTTTGGGAGCCATTTCTATCACCGAGCACCCCGGCGTTTAAAGGACTACGCCGGTGTATCATAACCACGTGCCACCGTGGGTTCTAATGTTATATATTATTTTGATACCTATCCACTCAAATGTGATATCATGCCTAATGCACGACCCTCGCCTGGCAAGCCGGGGTCAACTCTATCTACTTGAGTGAGATAGTTGGGGCATCATGAAAGGCTCTACCATGATGGTGTTGGTTATTACAAGTCTTCCCATTGTTCCACATGTTTTATGTATTGTTATATTTATGTTGGCTCAAGTTATATTTTGATAAAGTTTACTTACGATTATGATTATGAACGCTTTATGAATGATTTGAAAGTCTTGAACCTTATGTTTCTTACGAAGTTTATGATAGAAGCATGATGACCTTCTCCTATGTTTATTTATGAGTTATTTTCCTTTTAACGTCCGTTTTACTTACCTTGCATACTCGATACATTCCACGTACTGACTACATACTTCCTATGCGGTATCATTTCATTATAAAGGGTCCGTATCTCAAGCTCATCCTCATCCCTAGTTCATCTCAGCTTACACTCTCAGTTTATCGGTGAGTCCTCATGTTTCGAGCACCGTTTGACAAACTTTTATGTTATCTTGTGTTTCAGTATTGTTTGGGTTAGTTAGGAATGTTGTCCCATCAACCCATCTTATGTGGTAGAGGCTTTTAGATAATGTGTAGTATTAAGCTTATGTGTACGCTTAGTATTTTCTGGTGTTATGCTATGTTTACATTTTGCGCTTGTTTTATACTAAGTACTCTACTTTATTAAATGAGATTAGATGTATGCATGTTCCATGGGTCGACTTGGGATCTCTCGGGGTCCCTTGTCTTGTGTATACGATCCAGGTGTACGTTAGGGTCTTGAAAAACTTGGTATCAGAGCCATATGTTGGGAGTGTCCTAGGATGTCTGAAAGCCGCATTAAGTAGAGTCCTTTTCATGGGTGTGAAGCGTGCCACACCTATGACGGAGAGGCTACTAGACATTTAGGAAATGTTCCCTTCTTTCATGTTCTATGTCGAAAAGTCTCTTCCTCCTTCTAATTCATACATTCGCGATTGCAGAATCATGGATCCTAGAAGAATGAACGGAAGGAGTAATGGAAATGATGAAGGCCACGGAGGTGGAAATTACCAAGGGCATCAGCAAGCCCCACCTATTCAGGAGCCCCAAGCACCAGAGCCGGCGGCCCACGTTGGGTTTCGGGTGGCTATTTAAATGTTGGCGCAGGCCTTGACCGCTCAGGTCAACCAACAGACTGTTGTGCAGGTCCCACAGAATGGCAATGCAGCGACGGTTCGGATTAGATACTTCTAGATGATGAACCCTCCTTAGTTTACGGGATCAAAGGTGGATGAGGATCCAGACGAGTTCATTGAAGGGATCTTGAAGGACACTCAGGTTATGGGGTGACAAATGGGGAATGTGTTGACTTGGCTTCTTATCAGCTAAAAGAGGTTGCTCATATTTTGTACAAGCAATGGAAGGACAGCAGGGCAACGGGAGCAGACCCTATCAGCTGGGATAAGTTCCACATGGCTTTTCTCGACAGGTTCTTCCCTTGGGAGATAAGGGAGTTGAAAGCAGCAGAGTTTGTGAACCTCAAGCAGGGAAATATGATAGTGTTGGAGTATTCTCTTGAGTTCACATATTTATCAAATTACACCCCAGAGTTAGTGATGGATCAGAGGGCGTAGGTGAGCCGATTCGTTCATGGTGCGGCTGGTTATCTAGAGAAGGATTGCAGGACTACTATGCTCCACCAGGATATGTACTTTCCTCGCATAGTGTTGTACGCCCATTAGATGGAGGCGGCTCATGCGAGGGAGAGGGAGGCAAAGAGGGCTCGGACGGATAGCCATTGGTTTTCACATCAGAGGTTTGGCGGTGGCTACCATCCACAATTTTAGTAGAAGTCACTAGCCCCAGCACCATCATCGGCTAGTGTTCCGTCCAGACCCAAGGGTGATCAGAGGCGAAGGGATTCATGGTCGAGGGATCAGAGGGGCAACCAGTTAGAGTATACCTCGCCAGCCTGCGAGAAGTGACGCAAGAGTCATGCCGGGGAGTGCCTGCTCGATTCAGATGTTTGTTATGGGTGTGGTAGATCTGGGCACATGCGCTGAGCGTTCCCATATGCTATATAGAGTGATGATAGGGGTCATGCACAGACCACCAGGATAGCAGTAGCTCCATCCTGTTCCATTCCGTAGGGCGCATCGACTAGTGGAGGTGGCGGACAACGCCAAAACCGATTCTATGCCATTACCTCACGCCAGGAGTAGGAGGCTTCACTAGACGTGGACACTGGTATGTTATGTGTCTTTCATATTGATGTTTATGCCTTTCTAGATTTGGGAGCTACCTTGTATTTCGTGACTCCTTACATTGCTAGTAGCCTTGGAGTTATCCCGAGACCTTGTCAGAACTGTTTTCATTTTCGACCCCTGTTGGTGATTCGGTCATATCTAAGCGAGTATATAGAGAATGCTCAGTCACGGTGTGGTATAAGGTTACCTCCGAAGACCTTGTAGAGTTAGCCATGACTTACTTTGACGTTATTCTTGGCATGGACTGGTTGTTTGCATGTTATGCTTCGATTAATTGTAGGACCCATACGGTGGAATTTCTTTTTTCGAGTGAGTAAGTTTCGGAGTGGAAGGGTATTTTGGCGGTACCAGAAGGTCGGTTTATTTCCTATCTTAAGGCCAGGAAGATGATCTCTAAAGGTTGCATGTACCACCTAATTAGGGTTAAGGATGTGGAGTCCGAGACCCCGACTATTCAGTCAATTCCGGTGGTGTGAGAATATCCGGAGGTGTTTCCTGATGATTTGCTCGGTGTTCCTCCGGAGAGGGAAATTTATTTCGGTATTGATCTATTACTCGATACACAGCCTATCTCTATTTCTCCCTATAGGATGGATCCGACCAAACTAAAGGAATTGAAGGATCAGTTAAAGGATCTGTTGGATAAGGGCTTCATTAGACCAAGCCAGTCTCCATGGGGTGCACCAGTTCTATTTGTTCAAAAGAAGGACGGTTCCCTTTGCATGTGTATTGACTATCGGTAGTTGAACAAGGTTATCGTCAATAACAGGTACCCCTTACCTAGGATCGATGATTTGTTTGACTAGCTTCAGGGTTCCAAGTGCTTGTCCAAGATTGATTTTAGGTCCGGGTATCACCAACTCAGGGTTCAGGAGAGTGACATGTCGAAGACCACTTTCAGGACTCGGTATGGTCACTACGAATTTGTTGTTATGTCTTTCGCACTAACCAACACCCCTGCAGCTTTTACGGATCTAATGAACAGGGTGTTCAAGGCATATTTGGACATGTTCGTGATTGTGTTTATTGATGAAATTTTGATATACTCATGGAGTGAGGAGGAGCATGCCGCTCACCTGAGAGTAGTGCTTCAGACCCTCAAGGATTGTCAGCAATATGCAAAGTTCAGTAAGTGTGAATTTTGGCTAGACTTGGTGGCATTTCTAGGTCATGTGGTATCAAACGAAGGCATAAGGGTAGATTCCCAGAAGATTAAGGCGTTGAAGAATTGGCCCAGACAAGTAAATCCTTCAGAAATTCGGAGTTTCTTGGGCTTAGCAGGCTACTACCGAAGATTCATTGAGGGTTTTTCATCAATTGCAGCCCTATTGGCCAGGTTGACTTAGAAAAAGGTGAAGTTCCAATGGTCGGATGCTTGTGAGAAAAGCTTTCGAGAGTTGAAGACCTGACTTACTTCAGCACCAGTGTTGACTTTGCCCGAGGGTACTGATGGTTTTGTTGTATATTGTGATGCTTCGAGAGTCAGACTGGGTTGTGTGTTGATGCAGGGTGGGAAGATAATAGCATATGCCTCGAGACAGCTGAAAGTTCATGAAAAGAATTACCCGACCCATGATCTTGAGTTGGTCGCTGTGGTGTTTGCATTGAAGATATGGCGGCATTACTTGTATGGGGTCCATGTGGATGTACTTACGGAACACAAGAGCTTGCAATATGTGTCCACATAGAAGGATCTAAATCTTCGGCAAAGGAGGTGGTTGGAATTACTAAAGGACCACGACATGAGTATCCTCTACCATCCGGGGAAGGCTAATGTGGTTGCGGATGCGCTTAGTAGACTCTCTACGGAGAGTGTGTCCCACGTGGACAAGGGAAAGAAGGAGTTGGTGAGAGATGTCCATCGACTTGGAAAGTTGGGGTTAGATTGATCAACTCGACTGATGGCATCGTTATTGTGTAGAATGGGTCAGAATCATTCTTAGTGGTCGATTTCAAGTCTAAGAAAGATGAGGATCCAATTTTGAGGTAGATGAAGGAGGCAGTGCGGAGTCAGAAAGTGGAGGTTTTCTCCCAAGGGGGAGATGGTGTTCTATGATACCAGGGTCGGCTATGTGTTCCAGATGTTGATAATTTGAGGGTTTGGATATTGCATGAGGCACATGGTACCAGATATTCCATCCATCCGGGATCTACAAAGATGTATCGAGATTTTCGGGAAATCTATTAGTGGGATGGTGTGAAGAGGGATATTTCAGAATTCGTCGCCAAATGTTCAACCTGTCATCAAGTGAAGGTCGAGCATCAAAGTCCGGGAGGTGTACTTCAGGATATTCGCATTCCCACTTGGAAGTGGGAGGAGATAAATATGGATTTCTCTACAAGCCTACCTCGCACTCACCGACACTATGACTCCATTTGGGTGGTGGTAGACAGGTTAACTAAGGTTGTACACTTCCTACCGATCAAGACTATGGATTTAGTGGATGATAATGCTAAGTTGTATATTCAGGAGTTGGTTCGACTTCATGGAGTGCCCTTGTCTATTATTTCAGACAGGTACTCAATTTACCTCCCAATTTTGGCGGTCTTTCCAAAAAGGGCTTAGAACTCAGGTTAAGCTCAGCACCGCATTCCATCCGCAAACAGATGGCCAGGCGAAACGGACAATCTAGACTCTTGAGGACATGTTGAGGGAATGTGTCATGGATTTCAAAGGTAGTTGGGATGATCATTTGCCCTTAATTGAGTTTGCTTATAATAACAACTATCACTCCAGTATCCAAATGGCACCGTTCGAGGCTCTTTACGGGCGAAGGTGTAGATCTCCCATCGGATGGTTTGAGGTCGGTGAGGCAGCGATGATAGGGATAGATTTAGTTCATGAGGCGATGGTGAAGGTTCAGTTTATACGGGACTGGTTGAAAACCTCTCAGAGTCGTCAGAAATCATATGCCAATGTGAGGAGAAGAGATTTGGAGTTTTAGGTGGACGATTGGGTATTTCTAAAGGTATCTCCCATGGAGGGAGTCATGCGGTTTGGGAAGAAGGGGAAACTCAGTCCCCGCTATGTTGGCCCCTACCGGGTTATGAGGAGAGTTGGTAAGGTAGCGTATGAGTTGGACTTGCCTCCGAAGTTATCTTCAGTTCAACCTGTGTTTCATGTATCACTCTTGAAAAAGTGCTTGGGTGATCCAACTTTAGTAGTCCCGGTAGACAGCGTTGGGGTAAAGGATAGCCTCAGTTATGAAAAAATTCTGGAGAAAATCTTAGATCTTCAAGTTCGTAAGCTAAGGAACAAAGAAGTAGATTCAGTTAAAGTATTGTGGAGAAACCAACATGTTGAAGGAGCTATGTGGAAGCCAAAACGGATATGAGGCTAAATACACACACCTGTTCTCTACCGGCTCAGTTTCAGTTTGAGGTATCAGTTTTCGCCCTAAACCTCTAATCAGTTTTCATGTTCAGTTCATGCGTACAAGTTTGTTTTATGTTATGGTATATGTATGTGATGTCTGAATTTAGTTCAGCTATGTAGTTCATTTCAGAGGTAGTCATTCCATAATTTTTCGGCTTAAATGATCAGTATTTGTATATGGTGATAGCTTGTTTATGAGTTTTCTGCATGTTTCTAACATTCGAGGATGAATGTTCCCAAGGGGGAGATATTATTATACCCTGGGAACCCAAGGGTTGGACTCGGGAGTCAAACAGGGAAAATCTGGTAAAATGTTGCAGCAGTGCAGGACGAGTCGTTATACGACTCGTGAGGAGACCCTACGAGTCATCAGGTGGCTCATGGAAGGTTGGAATGGGCTGAGGAGTTGAGGTCCCCACAGGCGTGGGAACGACTCGTGGTCATCTACCACGAGTCGTCAGATCTACCGTGGGATGAGGTTGAGGATTAAATAGGAGGTCTGACCAGTGTACCTAACAGATGGGACCCCATGAGTCATGATCGGTCCAAAAAACTCGTGAGGTGGTTTGTTAGAAAGCCTATGGAAATTTAATTGAGTGTGAGGTAGGGTACTTGGCGGACGACACGATGAGTCGTTGCCCGTCCTGACGAGTCGTTAGGTCACCTGTTAGGGTCACTTGGCAGTTATTTTCTGCGGATTAGTAAGGGACTTCTCATAATTTCCTAAACTCCTAAGGACTAAACTATGTTGTTTTAAGGTCGGAATAGGGTCTTTTAAGGGGGATTAGTCCATGTAAAGCCTTATTTAGTAAGGGAATATCGATGGCCTTTGTTGGACAGAGAGCGAACGGACGGCAAGTGACTTTGATCTCATGCTGGCCTCAAGCAAGGAAGCCAATAAGTCATCGAAGGGTTTGTGTGAATAATGGAATGGTTAACATTACTCATTTTAAACTCTCCCACGGTGATATAATATCTTTTCAAGAAAATGATGCGAGAACCTACAGTGAAGAAATATGCATGCAAGAGTTAGAGAGGGGAGTAGAAGGTGATTCAAGTGTTCTTCCTCAAATTCCCCAAATTCCATCTTGGGCTTTCAAGGGAAATTAAGAACCAAGTGTTCCCAAGTATGTAGGGTTTAGAATGGGTGATTCCTTCCACCCATGCCCAAATTTCAAATTTAATCATGAATCCTCCTATTCAAGTTTTATGTGGTTTTACCCAAAAGCATGAAAATGTGATTTGTCTTTATGGGTTTGATTTAATTGAGTTTTTAATTATTTAAATATAAATGATGGGAAGGTTTTATATATTTTCTTTAAAATCATGTTTCAATCTTTTTAAATCGAAAATGCCCTTTGATGAAGGTTCATGAAAGTTATGATTTATGATGAATATTCAATATTTTGAGATTTATTTATGATGGAAAAGCATGGATTCAAGTTACTCATGTTTATGAGAATATTTGAAAGAATTGAATATGTTGAAGTGTTGGGCAATTCCCAAATGTTGAAGAATGGTTTACGATTTATGAAACGAATTGCATGATTTATCGATTTATGATGTTGGCCGATGAAAAGGGCCTTTGATTCTTGTCTAAGCATGTTTTAAAGGGGATCAATGATGATAAATGATATATTTTAGCCAGTGAAATTTAATGCATGATGTTATTAATTTATGTATGAGCTTATATGCATGTTTTTGGGAGCCGTGTCTAGCACCGAGCAACCCAACGTTCAAAGGACTATGCTGGTGTCTCATAACCATGTCCCACCGTGGTTTCTAATGTTATATATTGTATTGATACTGATCCCCTCAAATGCGATATCACGCCTAATGCACGACCCTCACCTGGCAAGCCGGGGTTGACTCTGCCCACTTGAGTGAGATAGTTGCGGCATCATGAAAGGCTCTACAATGATGGTGTCTGTTATGAAGAGCTCTCCCATTGTTCCGCATGTTTTATGCATTGTTATATTTATGTTGTTGGCTCAAGTTATATTTTGATAAAGTTTACTTATGATTATGATTATGAACGCTTTATGAATGATTTGAAAGTCTTGAGCCTTATGTACCTTATGAAGTTTATGATACAAGCATGATGTCCTTCTCCTATGTTTATTTATGAGTTATTTTACTTTTAACGTCCGTTTTACTTACCTTGCATACATGGTACATTCCACTTATTGACTGCATACTTCCTATGCTGTATCATTTCATGATACAAGGTCCGGATCTCAGGCTCATCTTCATCCCTAGTTCATCTCAGCTTATCGGTGAGTCCTCATGTTTCGAGGACCATTTGATAGACTTTTATGTTATCTTGTGTTTTCAGTATTGTTTGGGTTAGTTGGGGATGTTGTGCCATCAACCCAGTGTATGTGGTAGAGGCTTTCAGACAATGTGTAGTATTAAGCTTATGTGTACGCTTAGTATTTTCTGGTGTTATCCTATGTTTACGTTTCTGCTTGTTTTATGCTAAGTACTCCACTTTATTAAATGAGATTAGATGTATGCATGTGCCATGGGTCGACTCGAGGTCCCTTGTACGGTGTCTTCGATCTGGGTGTATGTTCAGGTCATGACATATCGTTGTTTAGAACTTTGGGATTAGGTGAACCACGCCCCACCATAGTGACAGTGCAACTAGCTGACATGTCCCTCGCTTATCCTGACGGTATCATTGAGGATGTATTGATCAAAGTGGTACCATTCATCCTGCCGGTGGACTTCATCATCCTTGATTATGAGGCGGATGAAGAAGTTCCTATTATTTTGGGAAAAGGATTATTAGCCACAATGAATGCAGTTATAAAGGTGAAGTCGGGAAAGATGTTAATGGCTGTGGATGGCCAAGAGGCAGTCTTTGATGTGCTTAGGGTGGAAGGGTTGCCACCTCACTATGAGGACTTTAGAGTGAGTACAAAGGTGGAGCCTGGAGGGTCTAAGGAGGCAGTTGAACAACAGGTGTTTTGAGTCAACTCAACAGTAAGTCAAGGAACTAATCATCTCACTCGAGTAAAGGAGCAAGAAGTCTTGCGTTGTGTCACGATGTTAAATCAGGCGCTGTATAGGAGGCAACTCGTGAATGTTGTGCCACGACTATATCTAAAGCTCTTGATGTGAGGCAACTCATCTTTCTAACATTTTTTGTTTTGTAGAGGAGAACAGGGATTTTAGGTGAAATAACGGGGAAAAGAAGCTGGAAAAATTCTATTTATGGGGCGAAAAACCTGGCGTGAGGCACCAGGTGTTGAACTTTAGAAGAAAAAGTTTAGGTTGGTGCTATGGGCAGTGCGCCGCGCCACACCCAACTTACCAAGAATTTTTTTTCTAAGTGTGTGGTGAGACGGGTGGCGCGCCGCGCCAGGTGCATGATGGGCAAACTATTTTTGGGTTCATGGGTCAAATTTGACCCAAGGACCCTAAAATTAATAAAAACTCATGACCCACACCTTTATTTTAAATCCCTATTCATCTTCTCTCTCTAAAAAGCCAAATAACAAAAGAATTTTCTCTCTCTCTCTCTCTTAGGTCGTAACTCTCCCTCTCCCTCTCCCCCATTGTTGTCTTCTCCAAATAGATTGGTGAAGCAAACTTCCTCAACTCACGTAAGTAATGTTCTGCTCTCCTTTGGTATTTAATGTTATAAGCATACTCCCATTACCCTTCTTCCCCAAGTTGAAAAACTAAAAATCACCATTATTGGGTGAAAATCTTGAACTTCATAATGTGGGTTTTCATGGCTTAAATTTCATGTGTTCTTCCATAATATTTCTATATACTTGTTTGGGTTGCTTATTTTGGGTTGAATTTTTTTATTCTAATTTGTGGGTGTGAAGAGAGTGATAAATGAGTTATAGAATGATTTGATGAAAATAGTGAATTTGGAGCACTTGTGTAGAGCGAGAAATTTCATAGTTTATATGATTCTTGAATTGTGAAAATCTTGGATTTTTGAAAGATTTATGTTAATTCATTGTGGAAAGTAGCAAAAGGAATGTTAATTTTCAATTGAATTTATTGTTACTACGTCCACATTTGGATTGTATGAATTGAGAATTAAAAATGGGAAAAGTGAAAGGAGTGGCTAAATTGAAGCACTCTTGAAAAATAAATTAAGAGAGGTGTGAGGGAAATTCATGAAGATGACTTGAAATTGCAAAGTTGGTTGAGCAATTTGGGTTGATGAGATTTGGCATGGTAATAGGGGAAGTCTTAGTATCCTTTTTGACAAATTCTCACAAGTTGACAGATTCTCACAAGTTTGCTAGTGAATTAAGTGTGGACTTGTTTTGCACCTCTTACACCTAATTAGCTAAACATGTTGTTCATGAACTAATTTTGTAAAAGTCTTATTGTTGTTTGGTAGGTACTATGGCACCCTGTGCTGATAAAGAAAAAGAAGTGGAAGTCGCTAACAAAGGTTTCAAGTGGATCAGGAAGGGAACAAGAGGATCAAGTTTATCGGCCACCAAAGAACCCCCTGCTAGGAGGTTTAGAGCTAAGGTTGTGGAGCCACATGGGCTCAAGTGGTTCAATGCATAAAAAGAAGCAAAGTATGCTCTGAAAAACTGGATTGATGAGGGTCGCCTTGCACTTAAGTTCCCTACTATCCATGACACTGTCCGCGAGTTGGGATTGGGATACATGTTTATTGAGCTTGAGGAGTGAAACCTTACCTTGGTGAAAGAATTCTATGACAATTGGGATACTTCTTTCAGGGAGAGCACTCAGATCAATATATAGGATTAAGTGGTTCGCTTCAGTGGTAGGTAATTCAATGCCTTCGTTGGCACGCCTGTGGTGGACCTAGCAATGTACTTCATATTGCTAGAGAAGCCCCATATAGTGACATTCACCATACACTATGTGGTGAGCATTCAGCTGCCCATTGGGCAAGGGACCACAATGGAACCCATTCTACACTCTCATTCTCTTACTTTACTAAGGAGACTAGAGTTTGGGTCAAGCTTGTATGTTCCATAATCTTACCTGGTATACACACCACAAAGATTACTGGAGAGAGAGTTGTGTTGGTGTATATGATGATGAAGGGGCTGCCAATTAATTTGGCGCAGTTCTCAGAGATAACATGAGGAGGTCTAGAGACAATTATCATTGGAAGTATTGCTATGGAAATTTATTGACTTAGTTCTTGAGAGAGGCTGGCATTGAGGAAGAAAATGATGATCTTCATCTACCCCTAGCAAGGAACTTGGCGGGCAAAATGATTGATGTCATAAAAGTTAAGGAGCCAGCCACCTCTTCAGCTTCGCTTGTCACTCCAATCGAGCACTATGTTCGGGATGACAGTTGGAAAGGTTGTATGTTTGGGATGTTAGAGATTTAGTTGAAGATTGGAGGTAGACCTGCCATTGATGAGGAGATGTCAGCATTGAAGGAGCGGTACCAACTCAGTGAGAGTGCGATGCTGATGTGCAAGGTGGGATCGGCTTTTGAGGATCCTTTAGATGATAATGAGCCCACAATGTTGACTGATGGTGTTGATGATATTGATGATGAGGGGGAGGATGTTGCCACCACATGAGTTATGCAGGCTGATGATGCAAATGATGATGATGATGATGATCAAAAGTATAATCTTGATGATGATGACTGTACTTAGAGGCCTTGGAAGTTCTTTTTTCTCCCTACTTGATATGTTTATTTGTGCACTCGGGATAGTGCGTTGTTTGAGTGTGGGGTGGAGGAAATAGATTATTTGTTTATTCTTTATTTGCTAAATTTGTAGTGGGCTGTAACAATAGTTATCATTCTCTGTGTTAGTGGTTTGTATGTGATTGATTAAACCCTAGTATGTAATAGGTAGTAATATGGATGGCTGTGAACACTGATGCTATGTTATGTGATTGTTAGGATGGAGTCAAAAACCATACAATTTTTAGGATGGAGTCAAAAACCATACTTATGTGCTCTTGATATTCCACTTAGAAGCTAAGCTAAAAGTAATGAAGTGGTAATCATAAATGCATAAGAAGTGAGAATTCCATGAGATCCACAAAGGTTCTTTAGTTTGTCTAAAGAAAAAAATTCCTAGAGCTTAATAATCAAAGATTCATTCAATTTGATTGTGTGTTTATATGGCCATAGGAAACCAACTAAGATCATGATGCCATGTGAGGTGAACTTGATTTGCTCTGTGTTGTACATAATGTAACATGCAGAACATGCCTAACTGTGTATAGGATAGCTAGTTTCCAAAGAGGTGAGATGTGATTAAGGTGTTTCTTTGAAAAACCCATTTTGTCCATTGTTGTCGTACCTTCCTTAACGCTATCTCTTGTTAAACCCCTTTGAACTGTAAGCCTTAATTTTCTTCTTATCCATTAATAAAGCCTATTCCCATTTTTGCATGACCTTCAGAATTTTTGATCCAAAGATAGTCTGAGGCACTTTGAGATTTAAAATGAAGGTTCTATCGAAGTAGAAATAGTCAAGGGAAAGGAAAGAAAGAAAAAATAATGAAAGAAAGAGGAGATGATAGAAAGAGGGGTGCCCACAAAAAAGAACATGTCTACTTGATGCTAGAACATAAATGAAAAGATCTTTAATGGTTGATTATTTTTGTTGAACTTGTAAGTAGAAACTAGTAGTCAAGTAGGATAAAGAGAGGCACGAGAAGAGAAAAAAATAGATTAGTGAAGGAAAGGGTGAGCGTTAAGAAGAAAAATATGTGGACAAGAAAGATGAAAGAATGTCTTAAAGTGCTTAGGACTGGTAACCACTCTAAAAGAAAATCATTCCTATCCGTCCCTTAGGCGACATTACAACTAGAAAAGTCCTTATGATCTTACTCTCTTTGAAGTGATTAAGTGGCCTGATTGTACATGATAGGCAAGTCTATGGTATGTTGCATGTGTATGATACATCATTTGTGAGATTGAGTTTGTCTTGCTTATTATATTCCATGTTTTAAATTGGTAATATGAGAGAAGGAACATCACCAAATATGTGAGGGCATAATATGTCAGAGTCGGTGTACTATGTGTTGTATTTCTCATACTTAATCATATTTGCCTTATTTTTAAAAGATGAGTCAGTTATAGAAGTTATGTAGTTTTGAATGTGAAAACTTCAGTGTGTGCCTGATATGGATTGTATGAATTGATGAACCACTTAATCATATGCTCTGTGCTAGTTTCTTGAGTGAGAATTGATAGAGGTGACAAGTGGTGGGAAAATATGTTTGTGCATATAAGTAAGGATTGTTCGAGGACGAACAATAATTTAAGTGTGGGGTAGTGATGTTGGGCATATTCATATGCCTATTTTCCATATTCTTATCCATCTTTTACCTTGTTTTGAGATCATTAACCTTATGAAATATATGAATTCATGATGATGTATGTTAAATGAGCTAACAAGTGTCTTTAGATGGTTTTACGAGGTAATTAATGGAAAAGGAGTCAAAAATGGCCCAAGGTGTGAAGGAAGAAGAATTTGAGAATAGTTGGCCTGGTGAGATAGATGGCGTGGCACGCCAGCCACCAAGCTTCAGAGAAAATTGCACTTAGGCTGGTGCAGAGCGCCAGAGCCCAAGCTTTAAAAGAATTTTGATCAACACCTTGGCAAGATGAGTGGTGCGGTGCACTAGAGGTATTCCGGGCTTGGAAAATTTTCTAACACTTTAGTGTAGTGAGAGGTGTGGCGTGCCAGGTCCCAGAAGTGACGAGTATTGGCTAACACCTTGGCAAAATAGATAGTGCAGCATGCCATAGGCTAAACTTCAGAGGAAATTCAAGCAAAAGTTTTGTGAGATGGGAGGTGCAGCGCGACATGGCCTGTCTGGGGCGGATTTTCAAGTCTAAAAGCTGAACTTATCTAGGGCAAAAGATTTATCTGATACATTCCTTATAAATATAACATCTAGGGCCTCTTGTGAGAAGTCCTCGACCAGTCTTCGATCAGAAAGATTAGTTTGTACGCAGTTCTTTGTGGAAGAGACAAAAAGTTCATTTTCTTCTAGGTTTTCATCTTTATTTTATTCTTTTGATTCGAATGATGATTTCTTTAGTTTTTCTTTTGAACATTAGTAGCTAAACTCTTGTTCTAGGGTTTTGGCCATAGATAATGGTTGTAGTTTGAATACTTGTTTGTGCTAGACTTTAATTCTTAATTCAAGATTGTTTATGCTTACTTGTTTTAATTGATTATTCGTTAGACTGATCACCTTGCAAATGTAATCTATTGGCTCTTGGTTGAACTCGGGAGAGGAAACTAAGGGGATTAAAAGAAATCTTAAAATAGGTTTCAATTATCTGGTTCAATTAGTTCAAGAGTTGATTTTGTTGTCAAAGATAGGGATATACCCTTAAACCCTATTCAGTTGGACACAAGTATCTTCAATCATCGTCTCATGTTTCTCTTGCAACTATAGGGATATAGGTGTTAGGGTTCATGATAGGAGTTCTTTCATATTCGGGATCTAGTAAAAAATGTAATCGTAACTTGCAACTAGCAATCTTAGAAATTTTAGTCTAATGTATCCGAGTCTTAAAACTCAACCTAAAAGCAAAAGTGCCGAGATCCTAGATTCTCATCATTATTTGAAATTACAAACACTTGTGAAAATGATTTTTGTTCGTTAATTTAATTTAAATTTCAATTTTGTAGAATAATCTCCAAACCCATCTCCCCATTGTACCTGTTTTTATTTTAATAATGAAATAAAATATTTACCCTAAGCAATTAATCTGACAAGTATTTAGGGGATCGATATTGGGACTTCACCCTCCTATATTACTTGACGACCATGTGCGCTTGACGACATCAATGATATAGCACAAAAGAATGCAATCAATACTTTAAATGTACTAGTATGTAGGATGAGTAGTACATAAGAGTAAGGAGAAATTGTTGCAAATCATGATGATAATAGTCATAAAACATGAGTTGTTCATCATAAATTGAAGTACAATGACCCAAGGTTTTGTAAATAAAATCATATTGTTTAACATGTTAGAAACCATAGGTCAAACTCATAAGTTGATAAATGGGTCAAAACTACTATAAAACATGATATAATAAATCCCAAACATGAACAATATGAAATATATGGAACAATGGGAGATTCTCATAATCGACATACTCCTAGTGAGCATCATGGAGTCCAACCTATACCCTAGTCGGGAGGGTGTCCATACCTTGCCAAAGATAAGAACCATGAAGGCGTGATATCACTCATGATCCCGGTAGCATAAGGAAGACACTCTCAACTGGCGAGGACTCCTTAGGATAGGGGAAAGGGAGACACTCTCAACTGGCGAGGATCCCTTATCCTACGGTGGGACGTAGTTCGGAGACCTGGGTGTGCTAAATACGACCTACTTGGTGTTAAGTACTACTCCCAAAACAATACATAGTGCTCATATATAATCATGAAACATGTGTATTACGTGTACTAGTTTAAAACATGGTGAATACATAGATTTCTTGACATACATGAACTAGCCATGAAAACAAGTGCTGAAAATTACAACCATGATACATAACTTGAAATTCATGCATACTTGAGTAAATCATTATAACTTGAAAATAGAGATTCATGAGAGTTTTTCATAGAAATCATATAATCATAATCATACATCATAGGTAGAAGCATGAGGGAATTAAATTCATAAGAGATTCATAGAGTTTTACATAAAAAGGATTTAACTGTAGAAATTCATCAAAATCATAGTTGGACGCTTGAAGGAATTAAACTCATGGATTTGAAATTGAGATTGGGCATGAGGGTGGATGAAATACCCCATTCATATCCCCACATACCTTGCTTTTGATGACTTCTTGCTTAGACTTGAGAACCAAGAGATTTAAGAAGAAGAACAACCCTAGGAACTTGAAAGCCTTGAGAGGTTTGATCTTCAACTTACAGTGTTTTGAAAGGATTGAGAGTCTAGAATAAGTAAAACCCTCTAATACACCCTTAAGGAGTCCCAAAACGACCTTGTTTAGGAGTTAAAAGTACAGAAAGTTATGAAAATACTCTTAGGAATTCAAACTTAAAAATTGCCTGCCAGACCCCACGACCTACGCCAAGACCCATTGTAGGTCTGGGTGGAAAATTTTTCACCAAATCAAGATTTCCTCAGAATAGGTGAATCAATGACCCGTTGTTCCATATAACGACCTTTTCCATGGGTCGTTTTGTGTCCCGGTGCCAATTTCTACTGGTTTTCTACTTCATGTCTAAGATCTAATCATAGAGACTTATGGGGTGTTACATTATCTACCATTAGGAAAATTCATCCTCAAATAGAGACTAAATAAGCTAGAAAGATAGGGAAAGAGGTGTGGTCCCAATACTGAATGCTATAGAGTGAATACTAATGAGTGACTGACTTTGAACTGAGATACATACACTGAACTAAATTCATGAATAATACTTGTATACTATGACATGAAATAAACTAATAGGCATGAAACTAACATGAAACTGAATAGAATACTAAGGAAGAAACTAGTACCTCATGCTAGAATTGAGCTGGAAGGGAAGATATGAGGGTACTTGGCCATTATATTTTTCTCGGCTTCCCAAGTAGCTCCCTCTACAAGCTGGTTCCTCCAAAGGACTTTTATGGGTGACACCTTTAAAAATACCTAATCATCAACATTGAACTCAAGCTATCTTTTTATCATATTCGCATAGGATTTCTGACAACTCTGAGCAATCTTCAGCCTTTCTCTAATAAGGTAAACCTTCTCCATAGCCTTATGAACTGAATCTGGAACTATCAATGTAGCCTCTACTACCTCAAACCATCCAAGAAGGTATCTATATCTCCACCTATAAAGACCCTCAAGAGGAGCCATCTGAATACTGGAGTGGTAACTATTATCGTAGGAAAACTCAATGAGAGGTAAGTGTAACACCCCAAAAGTTTCTTAGACAAAACCCCAAACAGAAAATGAGAAACTATAAAGTTTTCTTTATAATGACTCAACCAACGAGTCATTGTCAGAAACAATGACCCGTTTGAAGAGTCGTTGTGAGCCTCTAAAAGTTTTTCCCTAGATACAACGAACCGTATAATGATCCGTTGTTGGAAGCAATGAGTCATTGTATTTCCTATTGGTACCTAGTCCATAAATCTATTGAACCTATCCTCTAAACAATGGCCCAGACGATGAGTCATTGTTAGTTATAACGACATATCGTAGGGAACCGTTAGAGGAAATCCAGAAAGGGTTAGAAATTCCTCCAGTGACAATGAGTGGAAAAAATGACCCATTGTCCCATATAATGTGTCATTGTTCCTGTCTGTTGGTCTAGTTTAGAGAATGTTCAAAATTTCTAGTAACAATGAGCGGTGGGAACGACCTGTTGTTGCATCCAATGGCTCATCCTGTCCGTTTGTTGTTCAATTCTAGTAACTGGGATTTCTAGACCCAGGACCAACAACTGGTCCCAACGAGTCGTGGTCACAACCACGGCTCGTGTGACCTGTTGGATCCTAACCTGGCAAGGTATGGTAGGTTATCTTTGATAGGGTGTATGCATCGAACTCCATGTCTAACTCACGTGGTTATATGTCGATTATAGTCTCTCCCACAGTCCAGTACAGTTAAGATTCTCAGTCCAAGCCAGACTCTCAGATTTCAGTCTATTTTTTCAGTATTATAGTTCAGCTTACTAGTATTCAGTAAATGTATATTTTAGTTACATCTCATATACTCACTACACTCAAAGTACTGATTGCATTTTTTTATGTGCTATATCATTTTATGATATAGGCTTAGGTACCCAGCCTCAGTACTGTAGGTAGATTCATCTATTCTCCAGCAACTATCAGTGATGAGTCCTCATTTACCGAGGGCCATAGTTCCATTTTTAGTATATTATTTTCAGTTTAGTTTTTAGACATTAGAGTTAGCTGGGGATTTCTCCCAGCAACTCAACAGTTCTTTTAGAAGGCTTTCAGGCCCTTTATGTTAGATTTAGCTTGAGATTCCCATTTTGAGAAGTTCTTTATTATTTCAATATTTGATCAATGTTTTAAATCAGCTTCCGCTTACTAATCTCTTACATCAGTTCAGTCTTTATAGAATTATGCTATGCCATGGGTTTTCTTGGGGTCACTTTTGATCCTAAGTACAGTGTCGCGTCCAGGGTACATAATTTGGTATTAACCAATTTGGTATCAGAGCATCAGGTTCAGAGTTTCCTAGGATGTCTGAAATCCACATAAAGTAGAGTCCTTTTCTTAGGTGTGAAGCGTGCCAAACTTATGAAGGTGAGGCTACGAGGCGTTTTTAGGAAAATTCCCTTTCTTCATTATCCTTATCGTGCGTAGAGTTTTAGTCTCTAAGTTCTCCTTCTAACTCGTGCTCTAACCTTTTTATGTTAGCCCACGAATTTCTGGAGATATGATCGACNGTCTCTAAGTTCTCCTTCTAACTCGTGCTCTAACCTTTTTAGTTGACGATGCCTCCCATATATGGAAATGGAAGAAGGGATAGCAATGCCAACTAGAAAGCTCCACCAACTCCACCAGCCCCTTAGGACGATCAGGTGTTACCCACTGAATTTAGGGCTACTATACAAATGCTGGCCCAAACGGTGACCAGCTAGGTCAATCAGCAGGTCGTCTTACCTGTCAATGCTAGTGGGTCCATAGCTGCTGCCAGAGTCTGGGATCTTACTCGGATGAATCCTCCAGTATTTCACGGGTCTAAGGTAGATGAGGACCCACAAGAATTGATTGAAGAGGTTTAGAAGATCACCCAAATCATGGCTGTTACTTCTATAGAAAGTGCAAATTTGGCTGCTTATCAGTTAAAGGGAGTGGCTCAAATATGGTATAAGCAGTGGATGGAAGGGAGACGGGTTGGAGCAAGCCTAGTGAAGTGGGACAAGTTTGTGACTGCATTCCTAGACATATTCTTTCCTCGGGAGTTGAGGGAAGCTAAGGCCATTGAGTTTGTGAACTTGAAGCAGAATGACATGACAGTGCAGGAGTGCGCCTTGAAGTTCACGCAACTGTCAAGGTATGCTCTGGAAATAGTTGCTGAGCGAGGGCTCGCATGCTCATGTTCATGAATGGAGTTTCAGACCCGGTAGTCAAGGAGTGTAAGACAACCATACTTATCAATGATATGGACATCTCTAGACTCATTATTCATGCATAGAAGATCGAGGCAGAGAAATTGAAAGAGATAGAGAGGGAGAGTAAACGAGCCAAGACAGGTCAGTTTGAGTACTCCCAGTAGAGGTTATGCAATGGTAGTCGCTCCCACCAACAATAGAGGGTCTCCAGCACCCTCATCAGCCAGTTCTCCTTCTTCCAAGCCTCGCAAGGATCGGAGGGGTGGAGCATCAGGCTCCAAGTCTCAAAGTCATGTATCCAGCAGCCGCACTTTTCCAGCATGCCCTAAGTATGGCATGAGCCATCTATGGGAGTGTCGTCTAGGAAAGATAGTTGTTTTGGTTGTGGCCAGCTGGGTCATAGATTGAGAGATTTCCCATCAGTAGGATAGGGGACCAGTCCACCATATCAGCAGCTTCACCAGGTTTTTCAGCTCAGCAGGGTACTACCTCAAGTATAGGTGGCGGTCAGCTGATGTCCCCCAAGCGCATGTGCTCATCGAGTAATATAGGACTCGAAGCCCCGATTATCGTAACCACAAAGACTTGTCAGTTCAATCGTTATAAGGTTAGTACTTTATTTTTCTATTCTAGCAAAACAGTTGAAATGGGGAATGATTTGGGAGATTAAACTATTAAAAGCTTTAAATGTAAGATTAACTAAATCAATTGCAAGCTTGATTTTACTTCGATGATGATGAAAATCTAGGGAAATAACACTTGTTAGATTTCAAGTTGAGTTTTCAAGACGTGATTACACTAGAATGATTTTTCCTGTTGTTGCTAGTTGCAAGTTACTATCCCATTCCTTTCCACTATCCCTAGCATCAAAGAAATATTTCATGAACCCTAACGCCTATATCCCTATGGTCGCAGGAGAAACATGAAATGACAATTATACGTACTTGTATTTCAACTAAATAGGGTTGAAGTATATCCCTATCCTCAACAACAACTTGTATCCTCTCACCAATGAGTTCAAGGGTCTTTGAATTCTTGTTCTGTATTTACCTTTAACCCTTTCAATTCCCTTTCGTAAGTTCAATCGAATCCAATAGATTTACTTATAAGGTGATCAGCCTCATAAATAAGAAATTAAAATAAGTAAATACAAACACCATTACAGAAGAATTGAATCTAGATTAAAATAATCTTTCAAACAATAACCATCCACCATGGCAAAAACCCTAGAGTATGAGTTTAGCCACTCATAGACAAGTGGAAAAACGAATACTTAATCATCATCATTCAAAGTAAAATTGTAAAGAAGAGAAGAAACCTAGTGTAGAACTTTGTCTTCCTTCCAAACAGCTTACAAGCATCCACATATGAAATGAAGAATGTAAAAATGATCAAAAGATTCCTAACAAACACCCTAGAGGATGTATTTATAGTTGAGCATTTAAATTACACTTCTTCCCTCGAACACTTGGTTTTAAATCAGCATTTTCAGCCTGAAATAGGTCTGGCACGCTGCCCCAACTGTCGCACTATAGAGCTAGTCAAATTTCAAACAATTTCAGCTCCGAAATAGGCTAGTGTACCGCCCTATCCATCTCACCAAGGACTTAGCTAATTTTATGCACTTCTAATACCTCTGGAGTTCCACTCTCACCATAGCACCAGAGTGTTAGTCAAATTCATGAACATTAGGACCCCTCTGGCCGGGCCCCCCTCCATCTCACTAGAGTGTTGAATGAACCTTCTCTGAAGTTAAGGACTTGTCGGGGGGAGCTATCCATATCCTCTGAATTGATGAAATTATCTCATGAATTTGAGGAAAGGGTACTAGGCACCAATCATAGCCCTCGAACCTTCTTCTCAGCATCTCAAACCTTCAACCTTGGGTCATTTTGGGTCCTTTTTTCTTGGTTTCCAGCTCAAAACACCTCAAATCATTTGTTAGCATACAAAACATAAAAACATATGAATTTATGCATTTCTTAAGGATTATGAACTCAAAAAAGGTAAAAGATGGGAAAAAGCAAGGCAAATGGGCATAGAAATATGCCCAACATTACCACTCCACACTTAAACCGTTGTTCGTCCTTGAACAATCCTTTGTTATATGCATAAACTCATCTTTTACCATCACACTGGGTACCTCTAACAATTCACACTCAACTAACTAGAATAGAGCATAGGTCAAGTGGTTCATCAACATACAAACAACTCTCATCAAGCACATGTAAAGGTTTCACACTCAAGACTACACAATCTCTATAATTAACTCATATTTTCAACACATATGGCCAACATGAATAAGTATATAATTTGCAACAAATAGTACACCGACTTATATATTTTATGCCCCTCATTTTTTGTGATGTTATTCTCTTATATTATCAATTCAAACGCATGGAACATAGAAAGGAAGGCACTGTCACGCTCTCAACCGATATAATGCACACATGTCACATATCATAACCTTGCCCTTCATGTACATTTAGACTACTTGGTTGTTTCAAGAGATTTGGATCACAAGATCTTTTGTTGGTTGTAATGTTGGCCAAGGAATGGGTAGGAATGATATTTCTTTTATAGTGACTACCGCCCTAAGCACTTTTAAGACATCTTTCACTTTTCAAGTCCACCACCTTTTTCTTGCTTGTTCATCCTTCACTAACTCACCTTTTTTATTTCTTTTCTTCTCATGCCCCTTTTTCACTACTTAACTTCTAGTCTCTGCTTATAGAATTATTAAGAATTTTTCATTTAAAGCTCTACCTTCCATTGTCCTAGTAGCAAGTAACAACACAATTCTATGGGCACTCATTCTTCCTATTTCTCTTCTCTTACCACAAAAAATTTTTCCTTTTCCCTTAACATTATACTTTGGTGGACCTTTAATTTCAACTCTCAAAGTACCTAAGACTACTTTAGATCAATAAGTCTGAGGTCTTACAAAGAAAGGGATTAAGCTACTTTTGTGGCTAAGAAGGAATAAGGCTTATGTCTCAAGTAGGGTTAACTAGGGAGAATGTACAGGACGATAAAATAAACATGGGAAAAACTTGATTTTCTCAAAGAAATGCCTTGATAGTATCCTCACTCTCTAACAATTAGTTATCCTACATACACTCAGGCAAGTTATAGATGCTACAATATGTACACACAAGAAAATTTAGCTCACCTCTCATGGCAATCAAGAATCTAGTCGGTTTCCTACAGCTACACATCCACACAATCATATTGAATGACATTTTTCATTATTAAGCCCTAATAGTAATTTTGGGTCAAATTAAAGAGATATGCATGTCTCTTATGGATTCCTGACTTATGCATTCAAGATGACCACTTTGTTGACTCTAGCATAGTAGCTAAGCAGAAGGTCATAAGCACACAAGTGAATGATCTATGACTCAATCCTACAAAATAAAGAAAATGTGATGAAATTCCACTAAGAAGGTCGTTATCCATATATCATAGGGAAGGGTAATTACTCTACGACGACAACAACTCCTTAAAAGTTTAAAAATTACCTAATTCAAAGAACTCCCCTTTGAAAAAGAACTAAGACTATAAGAAAAATTGAAGGATGGGTGAGGTATGCCAAATTAAAAAAAAATTCAAAACAAAGCTCAATGGACATACTCACCCTTGACCAATAACATTCAGACTCTAAAATTAAACTAACGATAACTAAAAAATTGAACTAAAAACTAACAATCTTGGCTAATAAAGACAAACAGAATATCCCACATACTAGGGCATCACAAGTCATCAACTTCATACTATATATTTCAAACCAAGACCTAACAAATCATAGAGTTACTACGAAGGGGAATGCCATTATGCTACGACCTACTACAAATATAGCAATCAAAGAACAAATAGGAATCTTTCTCCACCCAACAATTAAACAATGCACCATCCTCAATGCACACACAATCATATAAAAAGGTAGGGTAAGGAACTTCTTGGGTCACTGATCCTCATCATCAGGATTGTAATCCTGATCCTGATCCTCATCATCATCACCGTCAAGCTGCATGACGCTCGTAGTAGTATCATACTCATCATTATTATCCAGATCATCAACATCGTTAGTGAGAATCGTGGCCTCATCATCATCAAGCGACTCCTTAAAAGCTGGTCCCACTCTACACATCTGCATGACACTCTCCATGAGTGGGTATCTATCCTCAATGAATGTCATCTCCTCAACTGTGGAAGGTTGGCCCCCTATCCTTAGCTGCAAGTAAAGCATCCCAGATATACTACCTTGCCAGCTTTCATCCTGAGCCTGACGATCGACTATGGTGAGGATTGGAGCTGTGGAAGTGATGGCCTCCTTCACCTTTGTAACATCTATCATCCTCCCTCCAAAGTGCCCTATTAGAGATAAATGTTGATCTGTCTCTTCCTCCTCAATGCCTACCTCTCATAAAAACTGGGTCAAGAGAATTCCACAATAATATTTCCACATGTAGTTGTTCCGTGATCTCATAATATTATCTAGGAGCATCACACCGAAGTTAATTAGTTTCCCCTTCATAATCATGTACACATGCATAACCCGCTCTATAGTGATTTTTGTCATATGATTCCCTAGGAGAAACATGGCACAAACTATCTTCATCCAAACTTTCGCCTCCTTGTTTAAGTAGGAGAACACTTTTGTAGAGTGAGTACCATGGTGGTCCTTTGACCATCGGGCAGATGAGTGCTCACCAAAGATAGTATGCCAGATGTTGCGGTAAGGAGGCCTCTCAAGTAAGAAAAAGTACTTTGAAGGGTCTACTACAGGTGTGCCAAGAAAAGCATTGTACCTCTTTTATGTGAACCGCACCACCTGACCCCTTATCTTCACTTTATTTCTTTCTCCAAAGGAAGTGTGCCAATTTTCATAGAGCTCCCTCACAAGGTGAGGTTGCACTTCTCTAGCTCGACAAATATGTAGCCTAAACCCAACTCGCGGACCGTGTCCCTGATGGTCGGGAACTCAAGTGCCAGGCGACCCTTGATGTAATTTTCAGGAGCATACTTGGCCTCCTTCTATGTGTTGATCCAGGTAAGCACATGAGGCTCTACAGCCCGTGCTCCAAATCTTCTAGCAGGGCCAGCCTTGGCTGCTGATGAACTAGCTCACTTTGTACCTTTTTGGAGCCTCTTTAGACCTTTGCCTTCTACCTCAATCTCCATTCCTTTGCTGCCTTTTGGTGCCATGATAACTGTGAAGAAAAAATCAAGAACTACAAAAGATTAGTTCGTGAATAGCAAGGCTAGTTGATTAAGTATTAAAGGTGCAAGAGTGACCCACACTTAATTTGCTAGCATAATGGGGAGATTTTGTCCAAATGGGTACTCAAGACTTCCCCATCATCATCCAATTTCAACAATACTAATTCATTCACCAACTCTAACTGCAACCAATTTCATGAATTCTTCAACTTTCCCCTCATATTTAGTTTTTCAAGAATGCCTCAATTGGCCATTCCTCTCACATTCCCTTCTTCAATTCTAAATTCAAGTAATTCATACATGGAAATAGAATTATTCAATTCATTCAACAACCCAATAAATAATTTACTACCATCCATAATGAATTAATCATGAATTTCAACAACTCAAGACTTATTCATATTCAAGAATTTAATAACCATGTACTTTCTCTCTCTACAATTAATGTATCTACCCACAAAATTCATGAATTAAAATCACAATCCCCATTCATCCCCACAACTTCAAATCATTACATTCAACCAAACATAATTTAACCCATCAAGGAAACACATCATCATGGAAGAATTTAAAACATTAAAGCTCATGAAACCCACAATGTGAAACTTAAGCTTTTCACCAACAATGGTGATTTGGGTCTTTAATCTTGGGGTAGAAGGGTGTGGGAGCATGATTTCATCATTACATAAACAAGAGAGAAGAGAGATACTTACTTGAGTTGAGAAGAGGAGCCTCACCAAACCTTGGAGAAGATAACAATGGAAGGAGAAAGGGAAGAGGGAGTTACGAGTTTAAGAAGGAGAAAAGAGAGAATTTTTGCTTTTTGGTTTTCAACTTTTTGATAGAAAAGTATGAGTTGGAATTTCAATAAAGGCGTGGGGCCTGGATTTTTGTTAATTCTAAGGTTTTTGGGTCAACATTGACCCACTTGACCGAAATATTTTCAACCAAGAAGCCCCTAGCGTGCCCCCTCTCCATAGGACTTAGAAATTTTTTTCTTTGGGACTGGGGCTGGCGTGGAACGCCACCCATAACACCAACCTATCAAATTTTTTTCTTTCAGAGTTTAACACTGGCGGACCAACCCAAGTATCTCACCCTAGATTTAACCTTTTTCAGCTTATTTTCCCCGCTCTTTCTGCCTCCAAAGCTCTGTTCATCTCTACAAGACAAAGAGAAATGTAAAAATGTTAGAAAGATGTGTTGCCTCCAACCAGGCACCTTAGTTATAGTCATGGAACGATATTCATGGGTTGCGTCCCATGAAGCACCTGATTTAACGTTGCAACACGACTATGATCACTGTCACTCCTTCATCCAGGTGAAATAGTTACCAAATTGACAATTCGCTGAACTTTCATGCAGCCCACACTGCTCAACTAATTGATTGCATCCTCTAGGATTTACTACCAACTTAACTATGAAGTCCTCATAGTGAGGAGGCATCCTTGCTGATCTGAATACCTCAAAAATAGCCTCTTGACCATCCACCTTCATAGACATGTTGCCCATCTTTACCTGTATGGCAACATCGATGGTGGCTAAAAATCCTCTCCCCAAAATAAGGGGAACTACTGCATTAGCTTTGTAATCTAGGATTATGAAGTCCATCGAAAGAATGAAAGGTCCCACCTTTATCAAGACGTCCTCTATTATTCCATCAAGATAGGCCAAAGATTGGTCTGCAAGTCGCACAGTCACTATGGTAGGACGAGTTTCACCTAACGCCAAAGTTTTGAATAGGGATGTAGGCATCAGATTGATGCTCACTCCCAAATCATAAAAGGCTGAACATTTTCCTTGTCTCCAATCACCACAGGAAGGGTGAAGCTCCTGGTGGTCAATCAGCTTTTTAGGAACTTTATTTTGAACCCTAAAACTGCACTCTTCCGTAAGAGCCACCATTTCTAACTCTGTTAACCGCCTCTTGTTGGCCAAAAATGTTCTTCAGGTACTTATAGTATTTTGGAACTTTTTGAAAATGCTCCACCAAAGGAATGTTAATGTGTACCTGCTTCAACAAGTTAGGAAACGTTTTGCAAGCTGTATTATCCTTCTGCTTTTGAAACCTCTATGGGAATGGGGGCGGTGGTCTAGCCACTACAACTTTTTGTTGTGAGTTGCTTGACTCCCCGACCTCACTCTTGGAATTCTCAAGCTGCTTATCATCCTTCATTTCTATGGGGATCACCTCACCCATCTTTTTACCACTATGTAAAGAGATTGCGCTCACATTCTCCTTGGGGTTCTTCTCGGTGTTACTCAAAAGTGCCCCTTTTGGTCTATTCGTCTGTTGTAGGGACAATTTCCCCATCTGCCACTCAATCTCATGGATGGACTTTTGCATCTAGTTCACTATCTGAGTCTGTTGCACCATCAATTGCTTCACCATCTCCTCAAGTAAATTTCTCAACTGCTGGCCCTAAGGCCTTGAATAACTATTCTGGGGCCTTTGGAAGTTCTGGTTCCCTCCCCATGAAAGATTTGTTGCATTCCTATACACTTGATTATTGCCATTACCTGAAAAACTTCCACCACGATTTTGTTGTCCCATAAAAAATATAGATTCGGGGTTAACTGGACAACCTGAAAATGCATGACCTTTTCCACATGCTTCACATGACGGTGGTGGAGTCTGCACCTGATGTACCTTCTGTACTTGGCTTCCTGCTGGTGTGGTCACAAGTTTGCTAATCACATTCGCCAGCTGGCTAATGTCTACTCTGATTACTACAACACCATCTACCTCAAGCTTCCCTAGCACCTTAGCTGCTGCGAAGCCTCTAGCTGCGTCTTGATACTCCTGACTTCCCGCTGATATGAGTTTCAAGAGAGCCTCAATTTCATCATAGCTTTTGGACAGAATCTGTCCCTGTGCAGTAACATCAAGTAGGATCTTTACCTCAGGCTTCAGACCCTCTATAAAGTTGTGCCCAATTATCTCCTTAGGCTGCATGTGGTGCGGACAATCTCTCAAATAACCCTTGTAATGTTCCCACGCCTGAGTTAAGGTCTCACTATCTTTCTGCACAAACCCGGAGATCTTCCCTCTCAACTCGTTGGCTCTCCTTGAAAAGAAAAATCTGTTGATTAATTTGTTGTAAAGAGCCTCTGATGTGGTGATGGAACCTGCCTGCTCATTTTGAAGCCACTCCTTGGCTTCACCACTTAGTGAGAATGGAAACAATATCAGCTTAACATATTCATCAGACATATTCTGGTAGTGGAAATTCTCGCTTAGCTCCAGGAACATCATCATATGCCTTTTGGGATCCTCGTACGGCTTGCCCTGATATTGGCAAGTGTTTTGGACTAACCGCATGGTCTCTTCCTTCAGCTCAAAGTTCCCAGTGATAGCCAGCTTGACGATTGCTTTAGAAGGATTCTCCATGTTTGGCCTAGCAAAGTCAACATTGGAACTCTCTCTTGGTTGTTGCCCTGTACCTACTCATTCTTGACTTCTCGTACTTGGCATACACTGAGCAAACTACCCTGTACACTTCATAAAAATAAAGAAGTAAACATAAAATACAGAATAGTAGAATAAAATCCTAACCTTCAAATGATCAAGCAATGTTCAAGTCCCAACAACAGCGCCAAAAACTTGATGTCACTCAAGCGCACGCAAGCGGATGTGGTCATCAAGTAATATAGGACTGGAAGCCCCGACTATCGTACCCACGGAGACTTGTTAGTTCAATAATTATAAGGTTATTAC
>JACEIK010003184.1:128306-149475 GCA_018107945.1 Datura stramonium
AGCAATTCCACTTACCTTAGCTCGGTAGCACGACGATTCTCCGGCCGAATTTCACGAAACTAAACCCGTAGGAATGCTCCTTGCTGCTTAATACCTCGGTAGAGTTAATTTGAGTTTGGACCGCGTTTGACGGCGTAATCGGATGAATATTATCAAGGAACCTTCGTTCTCTCTGTTTTCCCTCAGCTTCTCTGGAAATTTTATGAATTATGTCAATAAAACCGAAGTTGGAGGCTTTTATACTTGGGCCTGGACAGGGCCTCCATGACACGACGCCAACGCGGAGGCCCTCCCTCCATGGCACGTTGCCATCGCGGAGGGGCTCTGCCCCGGCTCTTCCCGCGATGGTTCGACGAATCTCTTATCCAGTCTTTCCCTGGGCTTTTCCTTGCATGTATGGAATTCAAAAACTCTTAACCAATATGCGAATAGGCCATCTACATGTCGAGAATTTACGGGATGTAACAATTTCATGGAAGTTGGGTTAAAACCCTATTTAATCATAAACTTGCATTGGAACTTTATTTCATGAGTTTGTGGAGAAATTTGGGTAGGAGAGTGAAAGGAAACTCATTCATATCCCTACATATGTAGGTAAACTGATTCTCAACTTGTCTTTGAAAGCCTAAGAGATTTGAGGAAGAATTGAGGAATTCCTAGCTTGAACTTCAAAGAGAATTTTCTGAACTTGCATGTATGAGAGTTGAATGAATTTGAATGGGTTAAACCCTCTTCAAATCCTCATAACAAAGATTAAAACGACATAGTTTAGGACTTAGGAGCTTAGGAATTACTGAATTTGGAAGAAAAATCACACTACCAGATATCATGACTGAACCAACAAGCGACCTTCGATACCACGACACATTGCACCATTCGTTACTTCCTTATAAATTTTCTCAGAGGCCTTCAAATGACGACTCGACAGGATGGATCGTTACTTGGCACAACAACCCGTTGTGTCCTCTCGTCGTCACTACTGACTCTATATGTATAGCTTCTCAAATTTTCAGCATGGATACCAGCAATGGGTCGTACCTTGTGTCAACGGGTCGTGAATCCTCCATTGTCACAACATCAATTTCCTGCTGCTTCTTCTCACGAGTACACACCATGACTCATTGTTCCCCAGAACAATTCATACCATGACTCGTACCATCTAACCCTGACACATCAGAGATAAACAACGATTCCGACCATGACCCGTTACATCACCCAATGGGTCATTCCTTGACTCGTTACTATAGGGCCTTTTTTTGCAGATTCTGACCACGAGCAGTCCCACGACTCGTTACTCCATCTCGAGACCTGTACAACGGGTCATTCTGAGTCATCTTTCAAACTTTTCTGCTGATCATGTTTCAAATTTCGAGTCTAGTTTTAGGGACTTTTAGGGTATTACAATATCTCCCCCTTGGGAGCATTCTTCCTCGAATGTGGACTAAGTGTACTGAAAAAGCTAGGGAAAGAACTGAAATCCCAAATACTGAACATCTGAAACTGGAAACTGACGGAGTGACTGACTCCAGACTGAAACACATGACTGAACCGAAATTCATGAAACACATATGCATGCTAAAACATAAAAGGAACTTAGAGAAATGAACTAGACATGAAATTGAACAGAGTATTAGAGAGGAAACTGATAGCTCATGCTAAAACTGGGGCGGAAGGGAAAAGATGCGGGTATCTAGCCATCATATCTGCTTCGACTTCCCACGTAACTCCCTTAACAAGTTGATTCCTCCACAGAACTTTCACAGAAGCCACTTCCTTGTTTCTCAACTTCTGAACCTGGGATCAAGAATCTCAATCGGAACCTCCTCATAGCTAAGGCATCTTTCACACCTATGTTCTCCATTGGAACCACCAAGGTCGGGTCGCCAATGCACTTATTTAGTAGAGATACATGGAAAACTGGATATACGGAAGCTAACATCGCTGGTAGCTCCAACTCATAAGCCACCTTGCCAACTCGCCTCAAAATCCTGTAAGGACAAATGTATCGGGGAATAAGCTTCCCTTTCTTTCCGAACCTCATCACTCCCTTCGTGGGAGACACCTTCAAAAACACCCAATCACCCACTGAAAACTCAAGCTTTCTCCGTCTGACATTCGCATAATATTTCTGATGACTTTGAGCTATTTTCAGCCTCTCCTTAATTAGCTGGAATTTCTCCATGGCCTCATAAAATGAATCTAGCCCTATCAACATAGCCTCAACTATCTCGAACTACCCAATAGGTGATCTATATCTCCGCCCATAATGTGCCTCAAACGGAGCCATCTAAATGCTGGAGTGGTAAATGTTATTGTAAGCAAACTCAATAAGAGGTAAATAATTATCCCAAATACCCTTGAAGTCAATCACACATGCTTTCAACATATCCTCAAGAGTCTGAATAGTCCACTCGGCCTGACCATCCATCTGCGTGTGAAAAGCTGTCTGAGCTTGACCTGAGTACCAAGGCCCCTCTAAAAGGATCTCCAAAACTGCAAGGTAAACCGAGTACCTCTATCTGAGATGATGGACAAGGGAAATCCATGCAATAAAACTAACTCCCGAATATATAATCTAGCATAATCCTCCACTGAAATGGTATTTTTGAACAATAAGAAATGAGCTGCTTTGGTCATTATGTCTACAACCACCCAAATTGAGTCATATTGTCAGCGCATACGAGGAAACCCTGTGATGAAGTCAATATTGATCTCTTCCCACATCCAAGTAGGGATACTAATTTCTTGTAGCATACCTCTAGGTCTCTAATCCTTAACTTTCACTTGTTGACAATGTGGACACTTAGCCACAAACTCCGGTATGTCTTTCTTCATGTCATTCCACCAATAGACTTCTTATAGGTCACGGTACATCTTGGTGGCACCTGGGTGGATGGAACACCGAGAGCCATGAGCCTCTCCCAACATTTTCTCTCTCAAATCACCAACACCCAGAATATATAAACGACATTGATAACGAAGTACACCATCTCCTCCTTGGAAGAAGACCTCCACATTATGATTTAGGACCGCTTCCTTCAGCTTTACGAAGATAGGATTCTCTCTTTCCTAGCCTTGACCTTGGTCACCAATCAAGATTCCGAACCATCCTGAACAATGAAACCACCATCTCTCGAGTCAACAAGGTGAACTCCTAAATGAGCGAGCCGATGAACATCCTTCACCAACTCCTTCCTTCCATCCTCAATGTGAGAAACACTTTCCATGGTAAACCTTCTAAGAGCATCCGCCACTACATTGGCCTTGCCTGGATGATAAAGAACACTCAAATCATAATCTTTGAGAAGCCCTAGCCACCTTCTTTGTCCAAATTCAGATCCTTCTGAGTGAACACATACTGAAGGCTCTTATTATCCATGAACACATCCACATGAACCCCATACAAGTAATGCCTCCAAATCTTCAATGCAAACACCACTCCAGCCAACTCTAGGTCATGCGTCAAATAATTCTTCTCATGAGTCTTAAGCTGCATATGCAATGAACTTACCATACTACATCAACACACAACCAACCCTAGAGGCATCACAGTACACAACGAATCCATTCGTGCCCTCTGGTAAAGCCAACACTGGGGCTGAAGTGAGTTAAGTCTTTAGCTCCTGAAAACTCTTCTCACAGGTATCCTTCCACTAAAATTTGACCTTCTTCTGGGTCTACTTAGTCAACGGTGCTGCAAGGGACGAAAATCCTTCAACAAACCTCCTTTAATAGCCAGCTAAACATAAGATGCTCCTGATATCCAAGGGACTAAATGGTCTAGGACAATTTTTCACCACCTCAATCTTTTAAGAGTCCACCTACACACCCTCACTAGACACCACATAGACCAAAAATGATACCGAGTTCAGCAAAAACTCACACTTGCTGAATTTAGCGAACAATTGGCAATCCATGGGAGTTTGTAGCACAATCCTCAAATGAGCGGCATGTTCCTCCTCACTATGAGAGTATATCAGAATATCATCTATGAAGACAATCACGAACATATCCATATACTGTTTGAATACCCTTTTCATCAAGTCTATAAAAGCTGAAGGAGCATTCGTTAGTCTGAAGGGAATAACCATAAACTCATAGTGACCATACCGAGTCCTGAAGGTTGTGTTCGGAATGTCACTTTCTCTAACTCTGAGTTGATGATAGATGGACCTGAGATCTATCTTTGAGAAGCACTTAGCACCCTGAAGTTGGTCAAACAAGTCATCAATCCTGGGGAGAGAATACTTGTTCTTAATGGTGACCATGTTCAACTGTCGATAATCAATACACATTCTAAGAGATCCATCCTTCTTTTGTACAAAGAGAATTGGAGAGCCTCACGGGGATTTACTAGGCCTAATAAAATCCTTATCTAGGAGATCTTTCAATTGCTCTTTCAACTCCTTTAGCTCAGCCGGATCCATTTTTTAAGGAGGAATGGATATGGGTTCGTATTTGGGAGAAGGTCGATACTGAAATCAATCTCCCGCTCAAGAGGGACTCAATGTATATCATCGGGAAACACCTCCGGATACTTGCACACTATAGGAATTGAATGAAGAGTCAGGGTCTCGGATGTAGCATCCTTAATCCAAAATAGATGGTACACACAACATTTAGAAATCATCTTCCTAGCCTTAAGGTAGGAAAAAAAGCGACCTATAGGCACCGCTGAACTACCCTTCCATTCTAGGATTGGCTTGCTAAAAAATTCAAATTCTATCATATGGGTTCTACAATTCACTTAGAATAACATGCATGCAAGCAATCCATATCGAAGACAACATCGAAATCGGTGATGTCTAACTCTACTAGATTGGCTGAGGTGACTTTCTGAAGGAACGGGATAGGGCAATTTATGTATACTCGTCGACCTATAACTAAGTAACCGACTAGAGTAGAGACTGAGAAGGGTTCTGATAGGATTTTAGGACTGACTTTGAAAATACTAGCAACATAAGGAGTCAAAAAAGTTAAGGTAGCCCCTGGATCTAACAATGCATACATATCAAGATGGAATACTCGTAACATACTAGTGAACACATCTAGAGAGACCTCCCGCTCCTATCGAGATAGGAGGGAATAAAATCTGTTCTGACGCTGACCACCACTTGTACTAGTGGATGCGTCCTACTGAGCTGAGCATGCTGGTGGAGATGCTGAACAGGTGGCCGGGTCACAGTCTCTTCCATAGCCCTATTTGGCTGAAAGGAAGTCTCTAAGTAGATGTACAGGCTTCCCACACCCGAAACATGCACCTGAACCCGCTAGACACTCTTTGAGGTGCCTCCTACTACACTAGCTACAAACTGGTATACTGGGCTCTCCTGACCTGCTCCCCTATCCTCTAGAGATTGATGCTCCACCCCTCTAGTCATGCCTAGGTCTAGACGGAACACTATCTAATGATGGCGTTGAGGCTGATGACCTCTTGTGGAACTGCTGATGATGTCCTCCACCAGACTTCTGTTGAAACTGACTATAACTCCTTGTCCTAGCCCGCTTGGCCTCTCTCTCCTTCTCCTTCATCTGATCCGCCTCTATCTTCTAGGCATATATAACCAATAATGAGAAGTCTAGATCACTATTTAGCATAGTGGTCCTGCACTCCTTGACTAGTGAGTCTAATATTCCATTTAGAAACCTGCTCTTATGAGCCCTCTAATCCGCAACCATCTTATGCGCATACTTGGATAGTCGGGTAAACTCCAAGGCAACTCTTGGAAAGTACTGCGATACTGCTTTAAGTTGACGAATTCTTCCGCCTTCTCCTGCCTCAGCTCTCTAGGTAAGAACCTATCCAAGAAGGTAGTCACGAACTCATCCTAACTCACGGGAACTGCTCCCACTGCTCTACCGTCCTTCCAGTGGCGATACCATATGTAAGAAACCCCCTTCAGTTGATAGGAGGATATATTTGCACTCTCCTCTTCGGTCACCCCCATAATTTGGGTGATCTTCTGCACCTCTTCAACAAACTCATGCAGGTCCTCATCAACTTTCGACCCCAGAAACTCAGGTGGGTTCATCCTGAGAATGTCTAGGATCTAGCTGCTGCTGCATTCCCATTCTAAGGGACATGAGCCACTGCCTGCTGATTGACCTGAGTGGTCATCGCCTGTACCAACATCTGGAATGCAGCCTAAACTCGGCATGAGTGGCCTGCTCGGACATAGGACCTGCTGGTGCTGGCGGGGCTTGCTGATGTCCATCCCCATTGCCATTGTCTTGGCCATTTCCATTGCCGTTCCTTCTACCATTCATTCGGTCTGGAGGCATATTTCTGAAAACGCGTATAGAATGAGCTAGAAGGATAGAGATATACTCCATTGCATGACTTAGATCATGAAAGAAGGAAAATTTGCTAAAATATCTTGTAGCCTCTTCCCCATAAGTGTGGCATGCTTCACACCCATGAAAAAGAATCTACTTAACGTGGCTTTTAGACAACCTAGGACACACCTAAACCTTTTCTTTGATACCAAGTTTTTCATGACCCAAACATAGGCCCGGACAAAGACACAGGACCTAGAACCACGAATGACTCCAAGTCGACCCATGGCATGAACATAGCAGCTAAAAAGAATGCATCAAGCAAAAGTTGATAAACTAACATGAATAAGAGAAAATATAAATAACATAATAATCATAAGGAAGGTCAACACCCGACAATGCTGAAAATCTACATAATGTCTGATAAGCCTCTAAACTGCCTGATGAGCTGATGGGATAACACCCTCAACTAGCTCGCTAAAATCTAAAAACTGAAATGACATAATCAAGTACTGAGTTTAAGTTCCTCTAAAGATGAGGACTCACTGATAACGGGAAAAAACTAGGTGGCGAGAAGTTGGACTTATGGTGGAACTGAGTCTAATTGCTAGGACCTGTATCATTAAATGATACAACATTGAGTATGCGATTAGTACTTGGAATGTACTGAGTATGCAAGGTAAGTAAAATGTGCTGAGTAATTGTACTGAAGTCATGCATGTAAACAAAAATCATAAGATCATGAGAGTAAGGACTGTAGTCTAAACTGTATCTGAGATAAACATGATTATAAGTTGGTTAACATAACTAAATATAATGACCCAAGTTTTAGAGACAGAAATCATATGAATTTTCATCTATGAAATTGTAAGTAAAACTCATAAACTGATCATCGGGTCAAATCTGCTGCAAAACATAATATCATAAGTCATGAATGTGAATAACTGAAAACATGAGTAACAATGGGAGACTCATCACAACTGATAGCCACCATATCTGAGTGAATGATGATCCAACGTCTTTCCCATGTGGAGGAGAGCCATCTAAGAATTGCCAGGGCAAAGGACAAGTAATGTGTGATATCACGGTATGCCTTTGGGCGTGGAAACACTCTCTTGAGAGGTCCTAAAATATATACCTACATTGGAGCGTAGTTTATGAGACCGAGGAACCTTGGAAATCCTATCCTACTCGGTGCTAAACACTACTTCCAAAATATGGATAATGCTCATATAATCATATTCTCAAAACATAGCTTGAACCTAAAAATTTGGAGGCTTGACTCCAAAGTATATATCATAATTGATCTTGTTAGCCTTGGCTAAATCATGAAAACATACGTAACTTGTGTGGGCTTTTCCAAACCTTAAAATCATGCATACTTGAAATACATTTCATAAAGAAAATCATGGATTCATACATGGGTAATTTATAAATATTCAATCATGCTAGATNATGCTAGATATCTCATCATACTTGAAATCATGAAATCATAAATTCTATTTTTAATAAAACTTGCATAATAGGACATAATTTTCTAAAACTTGAAATCATGAATTTATAATCAATTTGTATATAAAATCTTCCCAATCTTATAACATGATTTGAAACATGAGAGGGATTGACCCGTAGACATATCATAGAGAATTTTATGAAAATTGGGTTAAAACCATATTTGATCATAAACTTGCATTAGAACTTGAAATCATGAAATTTAGGAGAAATTTGGGCATAAGAGTGAAAGGAAACTCTTATTCATAGCTTTACATACATGGGTATACTGATTCTCAACTTTTCGTTGAAAGCCCAAGAGTTTTGAGGAAGAATTGAGGAATTTCTAGCGTTATCTTCGGAGAGAATTTTATAAACTTGCATACATGGGAGTTGAATGAATTAGAATGGGTTAAACCCTCTTAAAATCCTTCTAACAGAGTTTAAAACAACGTAGTTTAGGACTTAAGAGCATAGGATTATGAAATTGCCCTTATTGATTTCGAAGGAAAAATCACATGGCTAGATTTCACGACTGAACCAACGAGTCGTCCTTTGATACCACAACTTGTTTTAACGTTCGTTACTTCCTTCAAAATTTTCTCAGTTCTCAGGCCTTCAAACAACGATTCGACAGGACGGGTCGTTAGTCAACACAATGACCCATTGTGTCCTCTCGTCATCACCATTGACTCCATAAGTATAGCTTCTGGAACTTCCACAATGGATACCAGCAATGGGTCGTACCTTGTGACAACAGGTCATGGAACCCTCCGTTGTTACAACATCAATTTCCCACTGCTCCTTCTCACGAGTATACACCGCGACCCGTTATTCCCCACAATGAGTCATACGATGACTCATACCATCCAACCCTGACACCTCAAAGATAAACAACAACTCCCGAACATGAGTCGTTACAACACCCAATGGTCATTCCTTGACTCGTTACTACAGGGTCTTCTTTTGTAGATTCTGACCACGAGCTATCCCATGACTCGTTACTCTATCAACAACTCATACAACGAGTCATTCTGAGTTATCTTTTAAACTTTTCTACTGATCTTGTTTCAAATCCCAAGTCTAGTCTTAGGGACTATTGGGGTATTACAAGCCCCCTCCATCTCATTGATGTGTTGAATAAACATTATCCAAAGTTAAGGACTTGGCGCGGGGTGCCAGCCTTAGCCCCAGAAGTGATGAAATTATCTCATGAAGTTGAGTACTATGCACTGGGTGCCATCCATAGCCTCTGAACCTTCTTCTCAGCATCTCAAAATTCAAACTTGGGTCATTTTGGGTCCTTTTTCCTTAGTTTCCTGCTCAAAACACCTCAAATCAATTGTTAGCATACAAGACACGCAAACATATGAATTTATGCATTTATTAAGGATTATGAACTCAAAACAAGGTAAAAGATGGGGAAAAAAATAAGGCAAATAGGCATAGAAATATGCCTAACATCACAATCCCACACTTAAACCATTGTTCGTCCTCGAAAATCCTTAATTCCATATATAAACTCATCTTTTCCATCACACTTGGTACCTATAACAATTCACACTCAACTAACTAGCATAGAGCATAGATCAAGTGGTGCATCAACATAGAACAATTCTCATTAAGCACATGTAAAGGTTTCACACTCAAGACTACACAACCTCTATAATTGACTCATCTTTTCAAAACATAGGGCCAACATGATTAAGTATGAGATATGCGACAGATAGTACACCGACTTATACATCTTGTGCCCCTCACTTTTAGTGATGTTCCTCTCTCAGATTATTAGTGAAAACACATGAAACAAAGAAAGAAAGGCACTCTCACGCTCACAACCGATATAATGCACACATGTCACATACCTTAAGCTTGCCCTTCATGTACATTTAGACTACTTGGTTGTTTCAAGAGATTCGGATCACAAGGTCTTTTCTTGCTTGTAATGTTGGCTAAGGACGGGTAGGAATGATATTTATTTAAAGTGAATATAGCCCTAAGCACTTTTAAGAAATCTTTCACTTTTCGAGTCCACCACCTTTTTCTTGCTTATTCATCCTTCACTAACTCATCTTTTTTCTTTATTTTTTTCTCATGCACCTTTTTCACTAACTTGAATTCTAGTCGTCTCTTATAGAATCACAAAGAATTATGCAATTAGAGATCTATTTTCTATTGTCCTAGCAGCAAGTAACAACACAATTCTGTGGGCACCCATTCTTCCTATTTATCATCTCTTACCACAAATGTTTTTCTTTTTTGCTTAACATTATACTTCAGTGGGCCTTTACTTTCAAGTCTCAAAGTGCCTAAAACTACTTTGGATCAACAAGTCTGAGGTCTCACAAAGAAAGGGATTAAGCCACTTTTGTGGCTAAGAAGGAATAAGGCTTATGACTCAAATGGGGTTAACTAGGGAGAATGCACAAGATGGTAAAATAAACCTAGGAAAAACTAGGATTTTTCAAAAAAATGCCTTGATAATATCCTAACTCCCTAACAATTAGTTATCCTACATTCAAGCAAGTTGTAGATGCTACAATATGTACACATAAGACAATTTAGCTCATCTCTCATGGCAATCAAGAATCTAGTCGGTTTGCTACAGCTACACATTCATACAATCATATTGAATGACATTTTTCATTATTAAGCCCTAGGAGTAATTTTGAGTCAAATTAAAGAGATATGTGTGTCTCTCATGGATTCCTCACTTATGCATTCAATATGACCACTTTATTGACTCTAGCATAGCAGTTAAGTAGCATGCCATAAGCACACCAGTGAATGATCTAAGACTCAATCCTACAAAATAAAAAAAATGTGAAGAAATTCCCTTAAGACGGTCGTCATCCATCTATCATAGGGAAGGGTCACTACTCTACGATGACAGCGACTCCTAAATCAAAGGACTCTTCTTCAGAAAAGAATCGAGGCCATGATAAAAATCAAAGGCTGGGTAAGGTATGCCAAATTAAAAAAAAATTCAAAAAAAAGCTCAATGGACATACTCACCCTTGACCAACAACATTCAAACTCTAAAACTAAACTAACAAAAACTAAAAACTAACAATCTCGTCTATTAAAGACAAACAGAGTATCCAATATCCCAAGGCATCACAAGTCATCAACATCATACTAACAATTACAAACCAAGACCTAACAAATCATAGAGCTACTACTTCGGGGAATAACATTATGCTACAACCTACTACAAATATAGCAATCAAAGAACAAATAGGAATCTTTCCTCCACCCCACACTTAAACAATGCACTGTCCTCAATGCGCACACAATCATATAAAAAGTTAGGGTAAAAGGAACTTCTTGGGCTGCTAAGCATCATCATCAGGATTGTAATACTGATCCTCATCCTCATCCTCATCGTCATCACTATCAACTTGCATTGCGCCCATAGTGGCATCATCCTCCTCCTCATCATTATCTAGATCATCAACACCATCAGTGAGGACCATGGCCTCATCATCATCAAACGAATCCTCAAAGGATGGTCCCCTCTACACATCTGCATGATACTCTCCATGAGCGGGTATCTATCCTCAAGGGATGCAATCTCCTCGGCTGTAGCAAGTCGGCCTCCTATCCTCAACTGTAATTTAAGCATCACAAATGTACGACCTTGCCAGCATTCATCACGAGCCTAAAAAATGGGTATAGTGAAGATTAGAGAAGTGGAAGTGATAGTCTCCTTCACCTTTGTAACATCTATCATCTTCCCTGCCAGGTGCCAAGTTAGATGTAGATGAAAATCTGCCTCTTCCTCCTCAATGCCCGCCTCTCATAAAAACTGGGTCAAGAGACTTCCACAATAATATTTCCACCAACAATTTTCCCATGATCTCCTCATATTGTCTCAGAGCACCGCACCAAAGTTAATTGATATCCCTTTCAAAAGCATGTGTAGAAGCACAACCCGCTCTCTAGTGATTTCTGTCATGTGAGTCCTTGGGAGAAACACAACATAAACTATCTTCACCCAAACTTTTGCCTCCTTGTTTAAGTAGGAGAACACTAGTGTGGAGTGAGTTCCCTTCTGGTCCCTTGCCTGTCAGGCTGATGAGTGCTCACCACAAAGAGTGTGATAGATATCACGGTAAGGAGGCCTCTCAAGCAAGATAAAGTACTCTGAAGAGTCTACTGAAGGTGTGCCAAGAAAAGCATTGAACCTCTTGTAAGTGAACTGCACCACCTGACCCCTTATCTTCACTTCATTGCTTTCCCCAAAGGAAGTGTCCCAATTTGCAGAGAACTCCCTCCCCGAGGTGAGGTTGCTCTCCTATGGATCGACAAAGATATAGCCTAAACCTAACTCATGGACTTTGTCCCTAATGGTCAAGAACTTAAGCGCCAGGCGGCCCTGATCGATCCACTTTTCAGGAGCATACTTAGTCTCCTTCTATGTGCTGAAACAGGTAAGCCCATGAGGCTCTACAGCCTGTGCTCCAAGTCATCTAGCAGGGCCAGCCTTGGCTGCTGATGAACTAGCTCCCTTTGTACCTTTACTGAGCCTCCTAGACCTTTGCCTGCTACTCAATCTCCATTCCTTTGCTGCCTTTTGGTTCCATGATACTTTTCAAGAAAAAATCAAGTATTAAACAAGATTAGTTTGTGAATAGCAAGGCTAGCTAATTAATTGGTAAAGGTGCAAGAGTGACCCCCACCCTTAATTCACTAGCATAATGGTGATATTTTGTTCAATGTGGTACTCAAGACTTCCCCCATCCTCATCTAATCTCAACAACATTAATTTATTCACCAACTCTAACTATAACCAAGTTCATAAATTCTTCAACTTTCCCTTCATATTTAGCTTTTCAGGAATGCCTCAATTGGCCATCCCTCTCACATTCCCTTTTTCAATTCTTAATTCAAGTAATTCATACATGGGAGTGGCATTATTCAATTCATTCAACAACCCGAAAAACAATTTACTACCATCCATAATGAATTACTTATGAATTTCAACAACTCAAGACTTATTCACATTCAAGAATTTAATAACCATGTACTTTGTCTCTTTACAATTAATGCATCTATCCACCAAATTCATGAATTCAAATCACCATCCCCATTCATCCCCACAACTTCAAATCATTACATTCAACCAAATATAAGTTAATCCAACAAGGATACATATTATCATAGAAGAAATTAAGACATTAAAGCTGATGAAACCCACAATGTGAAACATAAGCTTTTTACCAACAATGGTGATTTGGGTCTTTAAACTTGGAGAAGAAGGGTGTGGGAGTATGCTTTCATCATTACATATACAAGAGAGAAGAGAGATACTTACTTGAGTTGAGAAGAGGAGCCTCGACAAACCTTGGAGAAAACAACAATGGAAGGGGAAATGAAAGAGGGAGTTACGGGTTTAAGAGGGAGAAGAGACAATTTTTAGTTTTTGGTTTTCAACTTTTTGATGGAAAAGAATGAGTGAAAATTTAAATAAAGGTGTGGGGCCTGGGTTTTTGGTAATTTTACGGTCTTTGGGTCAACATTGACCCATTTGACCAAACAATTTTCAACCAAGAAGCCCCTGGCACGCCGCTCCACCAAAGCCCCACATACTTTAAATTTTTTTTCTTTAGGGACTGGGGCTAGCACGGCGCGCCTCCCATAGAACCAACCTATCAGATTTTTCACTTTTAGAGTTTAACACTAGCGCCCCATGCCAGGTATCTCACCACAAACTTAACCTTTTTCAGCTTATTTTTCCAGCTCTTTCTGCCTCCAAAGCTCTGTTTGTCTCTACAAAATAAAGAAAAATGTAAAAATGTCAGAAAGATGGGTTGCCTCCCACGAAACACCTTAGGTTTAGTCGTGGAACGACATTCATGGGTTGCCTCCTATGCAGCGCCTAATTTAACATCGTAATACGACTATGGTCACTTTCACTCCTTCATCTGAGTGAAATGTACCAAACTGGCAATTTGCTGAACTTTCATGCAGCCCACGCTGCTCAACTAATTGATTGCATCCTCTAGGTTCTACTACCGACATAACTATGAAGCCCTCAAAGTGAGGAGGCATCCTTGCTGATCTAAACACCCCAAAAACAACCTCTTGACCATCCACCTTCATAGACATCTTTCTTGTCTTTACTTGTATGACGGCATCAACGATGCCTAAAAATCCTCTCCCCAAAATGAGAGGAACTGCTGCATTAGCTTCATAATATTGGATTATGAACTCCATCGGAAGAACAAAATGTCCCACCTTTATCAAGGCATCCTCTATTATTCCATCAGGATAGGCCAGAGATCGGTCTACAAGCTGTAGAGTCACTGTGGTAAGATGAGGTTCACTGATAAGGGGCATATTTATATGCCAAATTGATACTCAAATGTGTAGCTTTTGCCTTGTTTGTCAAATAATGTGTGTACATTCTCATGTAAATTGTACGAAAGTGTGATTTTATACTAACCAACATGATTAGCGTTGTTTTGCAGGAAAAACATGCTTTTTATGGATTTATGGAGATAAATGACATGTTGGGAGAATCGGAATGAACTCGGGAACGAGCAAGGAAGCAGTGGAGAAGCAAGGAATACAAGGGCTGCGATGGAGAACCAGTGACCATGGCTATGCCGCGGATGCAGTCTGCCGAGGAATTACAAATGCAAGAAATTCCGTGTCAGCGATCAGCGCATTAGCGTTAGAATTAATTTCCCAGGACAGCATTCGAGAGAAGGTCATGATTGCACCGTAACCTGGCCAGGCATACTTTCGCGTTGCATGCCGTGCCACGTGCGGAAACAATGCACAGCCAATTTCGGAGGCCTCCGTGTTCGCAAGTCCTGACGGTGCTCACTTGATGCACTCCGTGACACGTTGCTGATGTCAGGGAAAAATTATCCCTAGTATAAAATAGAACACTTAGGTTCATTTTAATTATTCGACTTGGTGGAGCAAACGTGGAGTTACGGCGATTACGGGACGAAAATTCTTAGGGTTTTCTCTATCCCTTTCTTCTTTCTTTCAATTGTTGCCTAATTTCCATTCATTTAATGATGTTCAATCCACAAATAGTGGCTAATTCCTTCTTGCTTTGAGGTTATGAACTATTGTATTGAAATGTAATTATTGATTATTTGGTTATTTCATCTTTTCTTCTATGGTTGTTCTATTTAATTCTTGTTCTTACTACGTTAATATCGGCCAATGTTAATGTAAATCCAAAAGTCGGTTTCACCGAGAGGGCAAAGCTTTGGAAAGTTGTGAGTAATAGGATATGATCTTTTCTTGGTTTGGGAAAATTGGGAATTGTTTACCTTCGGGATAGAAATATGCACGAAAGTCGTATTAGTCAAGTGTGGAATCGGTTTTGTATGGCTAGAACTTGAATTTCTTCTTATCACGAAATGTAGGTGGAAGGTTCATGATTCTTAAGTTGGGTTAAATACTTAATCCATAGGCATAAGTTCGACTAGCAGGAGAAAAGATAAACCATGTATATCGATATTTAATTTCTCTACATGTTAGTTTAGCCTCAGTCAAAAATTAGCCTTTTCAGTATTTTTAATCCATTGATGTTTTTTTTAATATTTTACTTTAGTATAAAATTAGTTTCCAAAATATAAACACTCTTCTTCCTTTGTTGTCTTCACTATCATAGCTTTAGTAAATTAACACTTGAAAAGGTTTCACCAGTAGTCTTTGTCCTTGTGGGTTCGACATTACGGTTCTTAAAAGAGCCACTATATTACTTACGACCCGTACATGCGGGCTCATCAAATTTTGGCGCCGTGCAGGGGACTAGGCAAGCTGGTGAAATTTAATTTATTTGTTTGTTTGCTATTTTGATATTTTATTGATATTGACAACTTGGTCTTAGCTGTATTTTGGAATGCAGTTACATTGAACAACGGCAAAAAGAAGACAAAAAGTTTGGTGGATCCATCCTTAAATTTAGGAACTGATTTCATCGCCAACGGAAAAAGCTCTAGAAGAAAATTGCGGTTACTCGGACAAGCTATTATGGAGCAACCAGGAATCCACCACTCGTGCGGGCGTACTAGTGCAGAAATGGCGACAGTAGGTTCGTGATGTGGCAATCCACATGCTAGTAATGTCACATCTAGCATCCATAGGCTTTGAGCGGGGAGGAGGTTTGAGCTTAAAACGGAAACACTTAAAGTGCGGATTCTTGCACACCAGCGGCCAATTCAAAGGTCTCCCTCACGAGATCCCACAACAACATCTTGAATTTTCACAGGAGATAAGTGACACCCATCGGCAGGTGTCCAGCAGTTGTCGAACACATTGTTCCCATTTTCACTTTTGGGAGAAGCCGAAAGAATTGTTGAAAAGGGTGACCACCAAATTCTATAACCACGTAGGATGATCTTGCAAAGAAGTTCTTGATCAGATTCTTTCCTTAGGTAAAACAGCAAGACTTATAATTCAAATTCTAAGTTTCAAACAAAGAGAAGGGGAGAATGCACAGTGAAGCTTGGGAAGATTCAAATCAACATTGAGGAATGTCCTCATCACCATCAATCCAATGATGTCTTTGGTGCACACTTTTATAGAATGTTTGGAACCCCACACAAGAATTTTCTTGGATTCGAGTTTGGGGGACAAACATTAGAAAAAGACTTACGAGCTTTATTCTTTGCTTAATCGTATTTCGAGGGGGAAATCCGGAGTGGAATGCGGGGACTCTTCAAGGAGGAAGACGAGACGAGTACAGGTCTTGGAAGTGTGATCACGGGAAAAAATATAGGTCCTGATACACACTTTAACTTAAATAGTCGTGTTTTCTAAGCTATTTGATACATTTTCATGTGTGATTTCATATAAAGTGAAGATATGTGCTAACCAACATGATTAGCTTTGTTTTGTAGGTTTTTGATGACTTTGAGGAGCTAATTCATGAGTTGGTGAAGTAGAGGCTTGGAGACGGAAGAAACACGCAAATGTCGGTAAAGGCTCAAAACGGCCCGCTGCTTGACGTCGGCAACGACCACCACGGCAGGTAGAGGCTGCCCAAGCGACCCCCTGCCGCGTTGGCAAGCGTGCCCACGGTAGGGTGCTTGCCGCGATGGACCTGGTGCTGTAGTTGCCACAGCGGCGATGCCCACTTGGCCTGCTTGCGGGTCTTTGCCGGAGTCGATTTCGAGGCAATTTCGAGAAAGGCCTCAGCGTTCGGGCCGTGTCACGGAGGCAATGCTCCGCGTTACACTCCGTGACACGTTGCTGTATTCGGGATAAATTTCTACTATTTATAAATAGCACACTAGGTTTATTTTCACATAATTCGACTTGGTGGAGCAACGTGATGGGTTACGAGGCAGCTTTGAGGACGAAATTCCTAGGGTTTTCTCTATCTCTTTCTTCTTCCTTTCAATTGCTTGTATGATTAACACTTGTTTTAGGATGTTTAATACACAAATGAGTGGCTAATTCTCCTTCTTCTTTGAGTTATGAACTTTTGTGTTGCAATGTAATTGTTGATTGTTGGTTTATTTTCTCTTTTCTTCCATGGTTGTTCTATTTAATTCTTGTTCCTACTACATTAATATCTGGCCAATGTTGAGTGTAAATCCAAAAGTCGGTTTCACTAGAGAGGGCATGAAAATTGGAAAGTTGTGAATTAATAGGATATGATCTTTTCTTGGTTCGGGAGAATTGGGGTGGTTACCTTCGGGATAGAAATATACCAGCAGAGTCGTATTAGTCATGTGTGGAACCGGTTTCGTATAGCTAGAACTTGAATTCCTTCTTATCACGAAAATGTAGGTGGAAGGTTCATGATTCTTAAGTTGGGTTAAATACGAGTTTTAATCCATGAGCGTGGTGGAAGGCTAGCAACCGGAGGAAAGATAAACCATGTAAATTGATAGTTCGTTTCTTCATATTTCTTCGTAACCTCGGCATGCTCTTATCCATAGTTAAGACTCAATTGTATAGATAGCTTGTTTAGTACAAAAATTATATTTCTCAAAACAAACAACTTTTCTTTACCTTGTTGTCTTTAATTGTTAGAGTTTTAGTAAGTCATACTTGAAAAGGTTTTACCCGTAGTCGATCCTTTTGAATTCGACATTCCGGTTCTTTAATAGAGCCACTATATTACTTTTACGACCCGTACACTTGGGCTCATCAGATTTTAGCGCGGGTTAAGTGGCCATGTCGGTAGTAAAAAATTTTTTCTTAAGTGTTAGTTAACGAATTCTATACAAGCGTTGACAACGTGTTTGTAATTTTATTTTATTTTTAAAAAAAAGAAAAAGAAAAAAAATATATTTTTGATCGTTTTTGGATACCCTTATGAACATGACATCTTGGAACATAAATGGTCTAAATGGTGAATATTCATACTTTGATGGTCTAGTCACGGGCCCCGGAGGACACCACTTGTGCGACACTATAACAAGTGTAACATATGTGGTGGTCAAGAAGACCATTAAGGATGGCTGTCGAATGCATACTCCCATCCCCAAGCCCCTACTATGATCATACATTGTTTTTGCTGAATATAGGCATGGTGAAAATGAGGACTTGGGACGCCAAGCTGGCGAATAGAAGACATCTTTGAAAGCAGAGATGTGAGCAAACTTGAGAAGCACGAGGAAGAGATAAAACAATGAAATTGACAGCGAGAGAATGGAGCGCTAAGGATGAGCTTTAAATTCACGGAGATATTCTTGTTTGAAGCTTGTAGCCAATTAGAATATGATTGTAGCGATATTCAAGAGGAACTACAAGAGGAAGAAAGGGTAGATTTTCGAGATGAAGCCCGGCATTTAGAACCTCTTGAGTGTCCCGTGAGGAGCTCATACTTGTAGAAAATCCATTCGGGGGAGGGTGAGTATACACCATTTGCAAATCTTGGAGAGATAGATGTGGATGCGAAGGAGAGGTATACAAGTAAGGGGGTCAATTGCATTACAGTTTCGGAACCAAGGTGCATTGGGCCTCACTTTCGACATTTTTCCACCTTAAGTTTGGTTGGCGAAATAGAAATAGAGTCTTCCGAGCTTATGGAGAAATGTCGAAGGAGGACCAAGAGCCATATATTAGAAATTTGTTGATTATAATAGAAAAAAGCCAAGCACTTACGGGAGGACCAATAAGCGCCAGGCGACATCTACTTTTACTTGGTCACCCACAATTTTCACCACCACCCGGGAGCATAAAGAAAATTAGAGAAGAGAATTACAGGGTGAGATTCATATCCTCAAGGTGGAGGAAAAAGTGGTGAAACTTGACACGTCGTGCCACGGCGTAAAATTAAGCTTGTGCCCAGGAGGCAACCCAAGGGTACCACAGGTACCATTTTAATTTCGTGCATTTTTATTGATTTTATTTATTTTCATCTTTTGTTGTTTTTGGTGGAAAGTTAGCACGAGATGGAGAAGTACGAGTACCCGTGAAGGAGGAAGCTAACAAGCGTGGAAGAGAGAAAGAGTGTGGGGTGAACACCCACTTGTTCAAATTTGAGCAGCTTTATCTTTGTTGGCTAGGCCCTAAAGAGCCTCGGGGAGTATTTCTCACCCCCGTTGAAATGTTAATTTGATGCTATGAGGACATAGCATGATTTAAGTGTGGGGTGAGGAAATTTCAAGGAAATTTCAAAAAAATTTCCGTGTAACAAATTTTTGGTGAATATAATGCTTGTGGAAGAAAAAAAATATATTTGGAGAAATTTGAAAATTTTGTGAGTCAGCAGATTCATCACCGTTAGTTTTTCTTGTCGGTTCTTTTCCGGCGGGGTCTTTGAACCGAGAATAAATTTTTGTTTATTATTTTTATTTTTTATTTTATTTCTTATTTGTATTTTGTATATAATGTTTTAGTAAATGATTGGGGCCCATTTGAAGATGGATGGATGGCGAGTTGTCTTGAGGAAAAAGTAAGTCGATAGGTTTTGTTCTTTTTTGTAAACGCATAGCTAATGGATGCTTGATATTCTGTACATGTGTTATGAATGATTGTGAGATGCAAGTATGTTAGTATTAAAGCATGTAAATGTATAACTTTGTTTGAGACACTTAGGCTCTTGAACTTGACTCGATATGATTGAAGCTTAATTTTAAATTCTTGTGATTAGAAATTTGAGTAGAGTCATTGAATGTGTCTTGAATTGAGCATGTGCAATAGTGTAAGGTTTTGAGTGATACGTGTTATTGTGGAATGTCTAGAACTTGCACAGTGTGTGTATGGGCGAAATGAAGGATGTAAATTGTAGGAGATGATTTAGGCATTTCTTTGAATTAACCTAATCTTTATCCCTCGTTTACCTACCTTGAGAAATTAATCCTAGTCGGCCCAATTGAGCCTTAACTATTCTTAATCATTGCAACATAAGCTTAACCATTTTTTTCATTAGCCTTGAATTTGATCCAAAGCTCCTAAGTACTTGAAGAAGAAAAATGAAAGAAAAAGGAGTGAGAAGAATGAAAAGAAAGGGAAAGTGGACGTTGTAAAAAGTGAGAAAGGTCAAAGGTGCACTTTTGTGAAAATGGTTGATTGTTAGTAAGGAGTAAGAACACAAATGAATAAAAAATTATTGCCACAACTCACTTACTAATGAGCTAAAAGTGCCTAAAAGAAATGGGGGAACGAAAGAGGAAAAAGAAAACTACAAGGATAAAAAGGTGAAGTAAGGGAAGGAAGTTCACAATGAGGAGTGATGTATTGAAAGCGCTTAGGGAAGATAGTCACTATTCTTGGAAGTCACAATGTACCTACCTACACACGAGTTACATTACAACCTAAAAAGTCTAATTGATCTTACATTCGCACATCCTCAAATTAGTGAGTACAACACTAAGGAGCAGAAAGCATAGGTCATTACATGGTGCATGTGAATTCTTTGTGAGAGTAGTGAAATTTGATTTATGTTCCCACAATGTGTGATGTAAAAATTGTTTTTGGCGTGTGATGGGGTAACTCTCTTTCCGTGAGGGCACATGTTTAATGAAGGATAAAATTCATGTAGGATTTCTTAATCAGTTGATTGACATGAGTTTGCTAAGATTGAGAGTCGATTCTTGAGGTTAAGAATTCTTAACATAGTTGTATTTCATAGCATGTCTTATTTTAGCTTGTATCTTAAATAATCATCATAGCACTTCAAGCAGATTATAGGGCAAGCTTATGGGTCATTACATGGTGCATGTGAATTCTTTGTGAGAGTGAGTGAAATTTGATTTATGTTCCCACACATGTTGTGATGTAAAAATTGTGTTTGCGTGTGATGGGGTAACTCTCTTTCCGTGAGGGCACATGTTTAATGAAGGATAAAATTCATGTGGGATTTCTTAATCAGTAGATTGACATGAGTTTGCTAAGATTGAGAGTCGATTCTTGAGGTTAAGAAGTCTTAACATAGTTGTATTTCATAGCATGTCTTATTTTTAGCTTGTATCTT
>JACEIK010003184.1:157719-168228 GCA_018107945.1 Datura stramonium
AGGTTTCACCCCGTAGTCCTGTCCTTGTAGGTTCGACATTCCGGTTCTTAAAAAGAGCCACTATATTACTTGCACGACCCGTACACTTGCGGGCTCATCATTCACCTAGCCCCAAAGTTTTGAATAGGGATGCAGGCATCAGATTGATTCTCGCACCTAAATCACATAAGGCTGAACAACATTCCTTGTCTCTGATCTCCACAAGAAGGGTGAAGCTCTCAGGGTCCTTCAGCTATTTAGGACTTTTGTTTTGAACCCGAGAACTGCACTCTTCTGTAAGAGCCACATTTTCAAAATTTGTTAACGGCCTCTTGTTGGCTACAATTTTCTTAAGGTATATAGCATATTTTGGAACTTCATGCAAAAGTTCCACCAAAGGAATGTTAGTGTGTACCTGCTTCAACAAGTAAAGAAACTTTTTGCGAGCTGTATCCTCCTTCCGCTTTTGAAGCCTTTATAGGAATAGGGGTGGTAGTCTAGCTACTATAACTTTTGGTTTTGAGTTTCTTGATTCCCCGACCTCACTCTTGGACATCTCAACTTGGTCATCATCCTTCTTTTCTCTGGGGATCACCTCACCCAGCTCTTTACCCCTGCGTAAAGAGATTTTGCTCTCATTCTCCTTTGGATTCTTGTAAGTGTTACTCAGAAGTTCCCTTTTTGGTCTGTTCATCTGTTGCAGGGCCAATTTCCCCATCTACCTATCAAGTTCATGGATGGAATTTTTCATCTCGTTCACTACCTGAGTCTATTGTTATTTTATCATCTCCTCAAGAGAATTGCTCAATTGCTGGCCCCGAGGCCTTGGATAATTATTCTGGGGCCTTTCAAAGTTCTGGTTCCTTCCCTATGAGGGATTTGCTACATTTTGATACCACTAATTATATCCATTACCGACAAAACCTCCACATGATTCTGTTGTCCCAAAAAAATACAAATTTAGGGTAAAGGGGACAACCTAAAAATGCATAGCCTTCTCCACATTCTTCACATGGCGGTGGTGGAGTATGCACCTGCTGTACTTGGCTTCCTGCTGGTGTGGTCACAAGTTTGCCAATCACATTCACCAATTGGCTAATGTCTGATTTGATTGCCACAACACCATCTACCTCAAGCTTCCCTAGACCCTTAGATGCTGTGAATCCTCTGCTTGAGTCTTGATAATCCTGACTTCTCGCTAACATGAGGTTTAAGAGAGCCTCAACTTCAACATAGCTTTTGGATAGAATCTGTCCTTATGCGGTAACATCAAGTAGGATCTTTGACTTGAGCTTCGGACCCTCTATAAAGTTGTGCCCGATTATCTCCTTAGGCTGCATGTGGTGTGGAAAATCTCTCAAATAACCCTTATAATATTCCCACACCTGAGCTAAGGTCTCATTATCTTTTAGCACAAACCCAGAGATCTTTCCTCTCAACTCTTGGTTCTCCTTGAAGAGAAAAACTTGTTGATGAATCTGTTGGAAAGAGCCTCCCATGTGGTGATGGAACTTGCCAGCTCATTTTGAAGCCACTTCTGTGCTTCACCAATCAGTGAGAATGGAAACAATGTTAGCTTAACATATTCATCTAACACGTTCTAGAAGTGGAAATTCTCGCTCAGCTCCACGAACGTCATCATTTGCCTATGGGGATCCTTGTGCAGCTTGCGTCAATATTGGGAAGTGTTTTGGACCAACAGGATGGTCTCTTCCTTAAGATCAAAGTTCCCAATGATAGCCGGCTTGACGATCGCTTTAGAAGCGTTCTCCATGTTCGGCCTAGCAAAGTTCAACACTGGAACTCTCTCTTGGTTGTGTTCCCTGTACCTGCTCATTATTCTCCATGATTAACCTTTCAAAGGTTCTCTCCATTTCAGGATCAAGAGAAGCCAACAGTAATTTTTGACTTCTCGTACTTGGCATACACTGAGCACAGAACCTTGTAAACTTCTCAAAAACAATGAAGCAAACATAAGATACATAATAGAGGAATAAAATCCTAAACTAAAAATGATCAAACAATATTCAAATCCCTGGCAATGGTGCCAAAAACATGACGTTGCCCAAGCGCACACAAGCGGACGTGTTCATCAAGTAATATAGGACTGGAAGCCCCGATTATCGTACCCACAGAGACTTGGCAGTTCAATCATTATAAGGTTATTACTTTATTTTGCTATTCTAACAAAACAATTGAAATGGGGAATGGTTTGGGAGATTAAACTATTAAAAGCTTTAAATGTAAGATTAATTAAAGTGGTTGCAAGTGTGATTTTACTTCGATGACGATGAAAATCTAGGGAAATGACATTCAAGACGTGATTACACTAGAACGACTCTTCCTATGGTTGCTAGTTTCAAGTTAGTATCCTATTCCTTGCTACTACCTAGCATCCAATAACTATTTCATGAACCCTAATGCCTATATCTCTATGGTCGCAGGNCTAATGCCTATATCTCTATGGTCGCAGGAGAAACGTGAAACAACGATTATGACTACTTGTATTTCAACTTTACAAGGTTGAAGGGTATATTCCTATCCTCAACAACAACTTCTATCCTCTCACCAATGGGTTCAAGGATCTTTGAATTCCTATTCTATATTTACCTTTAACCCTTCGATTCCCTTTCCCAAGTTCAATTGAAAGCTAATAGATTTACTTATAAGGTGACCAATCTCATAAATAAGCAATTAAAACAAGTAATTCCAAACAACCAATTAAGAAGAATCAAATCTATATTAAATCAGTCTTTCAAACAATCAACCATCCACAATGGACAAAACCCTAAAGTATGAGTTTAGCCACTCACAAGTGGAAAAACGAATATTTAATCATCATCATTCAAAGTAAAATTGTAAAGAAGAGAAGAAATCTAGTGTAGAACTTTGTCTTCCTTCCAAACGGATTACAAGCCTCCATAAATGAAATACAGAATGTAAAAATAACCAAAAGATTCCTAAAAAATTCCCCATAGGATGTATTTATAGTTGATCCTTCAAATGATGCTTCTTCCCTCCAACACTTAGCTTTAAAATCAGCAATATCAGCCCGGAATAGGTCTGGCGCGCCGCCCCACCTATCTCACCATAGAGTTAGTCAAATTTCCAGTAATTTCAACTTCAGAAGAGGTTTGGTGTGCCACCCCATTCATCTCGCCAAGGACTTAGCCAATTTTCTACACTTCTAACACCTCTGGTGTGCCATTCTCACCATAGCACCAAAGTGTTAGTCAAATTCATGATCATTAGGACTTCTCTAGTGTGTGGCCCCCTCCATCTCACCAAGGTGTTGAATGAACATTCTTTGAAGTTAAGGATTTGGCGTGGAGCTCCAGACATAGCACCGGAAGTGATGAAATTATCTCATGAAGTTGAGGATTGGGCGTTGGGCTCCAGCAATAGCCCCCAAACCTTCTTCTTAGCATCTCAAACATTCAACCTTGGGTCATTTTGGGTCCTTTTTCCTTGGTTTCCTGCTCAAAACACCTCAAATCGTTTGCTAGCACACAAATATGCAAACATATTAATTTATGCATGTATTAAGGATTATGAACTTAAAAAAAGGTAAAAGATGGGTAAAAACAATGCAATTGGGCATAGAAACATGCCCAACATAATTAGTGCCAAAATTGCTTCTATGCTTTATCCTCCTATCAGGACCAGGAGAACTCACCTAACATGGTGACCGGTATGTTACGCCTCTTTCAGATGGATGTGTATGCTTTACTAGATCCAGGAGCCACACTTTATTTCATGAATCCTTATATTGCTGTCCAGTTTGATATTAATCTAGATATTCTCTAAAATCCATTTTCAATCTCTACTCCGGTTGGTGAGTCAGTTAGAGCCAACTGGGTGCATAGGGATTGTACGGTCATAGTGCTGCATAAAGTCACCATAGTTGACCTATTAGAGTTAGATATGGTCAACTTCAACCTTATTCTTTGCATGGACTGGTTAATTTCTTAATATTCTCTAATTGATTGCAGAACTAGGGTCGTTAGATTCCAGTTTCCTAAAAAACCAGTCCTAGTGTGGAAGGGTAGTACTTCAACACCTAAGGGTCGGTTCATTTCATACCTTAAGGCTAGGAATATGATCACTAAGGGTTACATCTATCACTTGATTAGGTCAAAGATTCTAGTTTTGAGACCCCAAAACTTCAGTTAGTTCCAGTTATAAACGAGTTCCCCCATGTGTTTCTCGAAGATCTTCCCGGAGTCCTTCCCGAGAGGGAAATAGACTTCAGTATAGACCTTCTTCTAGATACCCAGCCTATCTCAATTACTCCCTACAAAATGGCTCTAGCTGAGCTTAAGAAATTAAAGGAACAACTGAAATACATTCTAGATAAGGGCTGTAGTAGATCAAAAATCTCCCCATAGGGTTCCCCAGTCCTATTCGTGTGAAAGAAAGATGGTACACTTAGAATGCGCATTGACTACCGCCAACTGAAAAAGATCATAGTGAAGAATAGGTATCCTTCACCCAGGATTCACAACTTGTTCGATCAACTTCAGGGATCTAGTTGTTTTTCAAAGGTAGATCTTATATAAGGATACCGCCAGCTCAGGGTTAGAGTATATGACATTTCAAAGACAACCTTTAGAACTCGGTATGGTCACTACGAATTTGTAGATATGTGTCTTGGACTAACCAATGCTCCTATAGCTTTTATGGATCTGATGAACAGGGCATTAAAGCCATACCTATACATGTTCGTTGTTGTCTTTATAGATGATATTTTGGTTTATTCCAGAACAAAGGAGGAGCATGCAGACCATATGGGAATAGTTTCGCAAACTCTCAAGGACCGCCAGTTGTTCTCAAAATTTAGCAAGTGTGAATTATGACTGAAATTAGTTGCCTTTCTCGGCCATGTGGTCTCCAGTGAGGGTATTCAAGTGGATCCTCAGAAGATAGCGGTAGTCAAGGACTGGCCAAGATCCACTTCTCCATTAGAAATCAAGAGTTTCTTGGGCCTAGCTAGTTACTATAGGTGGTTCATAGAAGGATTCTCCTCCGTTGCCTCTCCTTTAACTAAACTAACTCAAAATAAGATGACGTTTTGGTGATCGGATGCATGCAAGAAGATCTTTCAGGAGCTGCATACTCGAGTCATTATAGCCCCAGTTCTGACTTTGCCAGAAGATTCAGATGGGTTTGTGATTTATTGTAATGCCTTAAGAGTTAGCCTTGATTGTGTTCTGATACAACATGGTAAGGTGATAGCTTATGCCTCCAGACAACTCAAGGTACATGAGAAGAACTATTCGACTCAGGAGCTTGAAATGGCAGCGGTAGTGTTTACTAGGAACATTTGGAGACACTATCTTTATAGGGTTCATGTGGATTTTTTTACTGACCAAAAGAGCCTACAATATGTGTTCAGTCAGAAGGACCTGAATCTACGTCAGAGAAGGTGATGAGAGTTATTGAAATATTAAGAAATAAATGTCTTGTATCACTAGTGTAAGGCCAATGTAGTGGTTCATTCCCTCAATATATTTTCTATGGGGAGTATTGCTCGTGTTGAGGATGATAATAAAGAGCTGGTTAAAGATGTTCACAGATTGGCTCGATTAGGGGTCCAGTTGGTTGGTTTAGTGGAAGGTAGAGATGTAGTTCAGAATGGGTCAGAATCCTCCCTGGTGGTGGAGGTTAATTCAAAGCAGGATAAAGATCCAATTCCATTAATATTGAAGGAAGCAGTCCAAAAGAAAGAGGTGGAAGCATTCTCAGAAGGGGAAGATGGTGTGCTCAGTTATTAGGGCAGTTTGTGTGTTCCTGATGTAAATGACTTTAGGTAGCAAATACTAATGAAAGCTCACAACACCAAGTACTCTATCCACCCAGGTGCCACAAAGATGTACCGTGATCTATGGGAATTCTACTGGTGGAATGACAAGAAGAAGGACATTGCAGAGTTTGTGGCTAAGTGTCAAAATTGCCAGTAGGTCAAGGTTGAACATCAGAGATCTGGGGGTATATTAGCATTCCTAATTAGAAGTGAGAAGAACTGAACATAGATTTCATTATAGGTTTACTTCGTACTCGCCGACAACATGACTCAATTTGAGTGGTCGTGGACCAGATGACTAAGTCAACACATTTCCTACCAGTTAAGACCATAGATTCAGCAAAGGAATATGCTAGACTAAACATCCTGGAATTAGTAAGACTACACGGGGTTCCCTTTTCCATCATATCATATAGGGGTACTCAGTTCACCTCGCACTTCTGGAAGTATTTCAGAAAGGACTGGGTACTCAGGTCAAGCTCAGCACAATGTTTCACCCACAGACAGATGGCTAGGCTAAGTAGACTATTCAAACACTTGAGGATATGTTGAGGGTTTGCGTGATCGATTTCAAAGGCAGTTAGGATGATCACCTACCTCTCATTGAGTTTGCATATAGTATTCAGATAGCCCCGTTCGAGGCATTATATGGTAGAAGGTGCAAATCTCCCATATGGTGGTTTGAAGTTAGTGAAGCTACCTTAATAGGACCTGATTCGGTATATGAAGCTATGCATAAGATTCTTCTTATCAGGGAATGGCTGAAAATAGCTAAAAAAGCCGACAAAAATCATATGTAGATGTTAGGAGAAAGGAGCTGGACTTTGCTGTGGACGATTGGATATATCTGAAAATTTCACCTATGAAAGGGTTGATGAGGCTTGGGAAGAAAGGAAAGATCAATCCTAGGTGTGTTGGTCCTTACAGAATCCCGAGATGCATTGGCAATGTCTCTTATAAGCTAGATTTTCCAGCAGAGCTAGCATCTGTGCATCCAATATTCCATGTGTCCTTGTTGTAGAAATGCATCAGTGATCCGACCTTAGTTGTACCTTTAGAGAGCGGTGGTGTAAAGGATAGTATCTCTTACAAAGAGGTTCCAGTTCAGATTCTGCACTGTCAGGTTCGTAAGCTGAGGAACAAGGAGGTCTCTGCAATAAAGGTTTTATGGAGGAACTAGCTAGTTGAGGGAGCTACTTGGGAAGCAGAAGCAAATATGATGGATAGATACCCTCACCTATTCCCGTCCAGCTCAGCTTCAACATCATATACTAAATTCCTCCTCTGTACTCCATTCATTCCATACTCATAAGTTCTATTCATGTTTTAGTGTGCACCCTAGTTACATAACTCAATCGGTATGTCTACCTTAGTTTGGAGTCAATCACTTTTTCAGTAACTAGTTTATAGTCTTCAGATCGGGATTGCAGCTCTTTCCCCAGTCTTTCAACTTACTTAGCCTTCATTCGAGGATGAATGTTACCAAGGGGGCGATATGTAACACCTCAAAAGTTCCTTAGACCAAACCCTATACTTGAAATGAGAAACCAAAAAGTTTGCTTAAGAATTACTCAACCAACGAGTCATTGCTAGCAACAATGACCCATCAGGAGAGTTGTTGTAAGCCTCTGTAAATATTTCCCCAGATACAATGAACCATACAACGATCCATTGTTAGAAGCAAAGAGTCGTTGTATTGCCCATTGGTACCTAGTCCAGAAACCTATCGTATTTTTCCTCCAAATAACGGCATAGACGATGAGTCATTGTTACTTATAATGACCCATCATAGGGAAACTTTAGAGGAAATCCAGAATGGGTTAGAAATTCCTCCAATGACAACGAGTGGAAACTATGACCCAATTTCCCATATAACGTGTCGTTGTTCCTGTCAGTTGGTCTAGTCCAAAGAATATACAAAATTTCCAGTAGTGACAACGAGTGGTGGCAACAACCTGTTGTTGCGTCCAATGGGTTGTCCTGTTTGTCAGTTGTTCGATTCCAGTAACTGGGATTTTCAAACCCAGGACCAATGACTGGTCACAACCAACGGTTCGTTGTGTGACCCGTTGGATCCTAAGGGGAAGTTTTTTGGAATTTCTTCCAGGGGCATTTTTGTAACTTATTGCTATTTTAACCCCTAATCTACATCATTTGGGGTGAGTTTAGAGGGTAATTAATGGGATTGATCAACAGTTTCCTATCATTTCTCCTAAGCTCTCAAGACCAGTATGTAGAGTTTAGAGTTTTTCTCTCAAGCCAGGAACTAGGGCATCCATCTTTTCTCAGATCTTCCAAGCTAGTTCTCAGGGATTCTCCTTCAGGTATGTGAGACTCCAACAAGGAAATTTCTTTAATCCTTGTGTCCCAAATTAATTATAGAAATCTTATCAGTTCTAGCCTTATAGAAGACTAAAGGAAAGGGCTTTTTCAATCAGTATATGAACTTCTCCATGTGAATAATTCTCTAAGTTTTCTTAGACTATCACTAGTTGTAATTCATGCCTTGGGTTCATTTATACTGTATATTTTCTAGCCCTGATTTCACATATAATTTATGAGTAGAAATTCCATGACTTATATTCAAGATAGAAATGTTGTTTTAGCATGATACTCTTTAACTGAATTATGAATGCTTGATCATATGCTTAAATGGAAAGTCATTGCTTTTGGTATGTTCAGTCTCAGAAATATTGTCAGTACTCAGTATACTCAATAGTATCAGTTTATAATCATATTGTCTTTCTTTAGACTTTTACGACACTTTCAGATAGAGAAGCTCTAATAAGTTGTAGAACTTAGTTTCTTTCAGGTCCTTAGACTCTCAGAACACTTCCAGATAAGAGTTCTGACTTAGCCTTAGGACATCAGTTCGAGCTATCAGCAAAGTTAGATATAATTAGGTTTCTAGTGGGAGTAGTACTTAGCACCGAGTAGGTCAGGTTTTAGTGCACCCGGGTTTCTAGAACTACGTGCCATTATAGGTTATTAGCTCAAATGGGCCCCGACAATGATCACACAGCTCAACCATTATACCCTAGAAATGTATGGTAGGATCTCTTTGATGGGGTGTATGCATCGACTCCACGTCTAGATCACATGGTTATATGCCAGTTATAGACTCTCCCACAGTTCAGTACAGTCAGGATTCTCAGTCTAGTCCAGAATTTTAGATTTCACTCTGTTTTTGTAGTATTACAATTCAGCTTACTAGTATTCAATATGTATGTTGTAGTTACATATAACATACTCATTACATTCAAAGTACCGATCGATGTTTTTATGTGCTATATCACTTTATGATATAGGATCAGGTACCCAGCCTCAGCACCACAACTAGATTCTCCCGTCGATTCTCCAATAGCTATCAGTGGTAAGTCCTCATTTGCTGAGGGCTGGAGTTCCATTTTTAGTATATTATTTTTAGTTTAGTTTTCAGACATTAGAATTAGGTGGGTGTTTTTCCAAACAAATCATCAATTATTTCAGAAGGCTTTCAGACAATTTATGTGAGATTCAGCTTGAGATTCCCATTTTTAGCAGTTCTTTATTATTTCAGTATTTGATCATTGCTTTAAATTAGCTTCCACTTTCTAGTCTCTTACAACAGTTCAATCTTTATATAATTATGCTATGCCCTGGGTTTGCTTGGGGTCACTTGTGATCCTAAGTACCTTATCGCATCCATGATGCAGACTCGGTTCGTGACAGTAAATGATCCATTCTGAACAATGACATCACCATCCACTATGTCTATAAGGACAACCCCTAGGCGAGCAATCCTATCTACATCTTTAGCCAACTCCTTTGTTTCATCTTCCACATGGGTAACACTCTCCATGGATAACCTTCTAAGAGCGTCAGCCACTACATTGGTCTTCCTTGGATGATAAAGGGTACTCATGTCATAGCCTTGGAGAAGCTCAAGACATTTCCTTTGCCTCAAATTCCGGTCCTTCTGAGTAAACACATAATAAAGGCTCTTGTGGTTTGTGAACACATCCACATGCACCATATACAAATAGTGCCTCCAAATCTTCAAGGAAAATCCCACCGCTGCTAACTTAAGGTCATGCGTCAGATAACTCTTTTCGTGAGTCTTAAGCTATCTCAAGGAATAAGCAATGATGTCACGACCCGAACGGAGGCCCGGATCGAGATACGGGATAAGGAGCTCCAAGAGACCCCAAGTCGACCCATGGCATGAACATACATCTAAATCGATCAATAAAATAGAAGCATTAACATGATAATCTTAGTGGAAGTCTGAAACAAACATAACATCAGAAATACACGAATCTGAAGCTGAATACATTCTATTGTCTGAAAAGCCTCTAAGTCTGATAAGTTGATGAGACAAGACCCCAACTAACTAGCAAAAGCTGAAAACTGAAAATACAAAAAGAAGTCTAATAGAACATGGTCCTTGGGAGATTAGGACTCACCAACATGCATAGGATGCTAACTCTGAAAGGCTACTGAGGGGGCTGAGTCTGAGTGTTGGGGCTTGTATCATGAAACGATACAACATAGAGTATGCAGTTAGTATGTGGAATGTAACGAGTATATAAGGTAAGTAAAACCACTTATAAGTAAAATTTATTTAAAACATGCATAATATAAAATATAAAAAGATAAGAATCTGAGAGTAGGGCTTATGTGCTATCTTTCTGAAAACATGATCTCAACATAACATAACATCATAACTGAATCAATTGACCCAAAGC
>JACEIK010003185.1:24517-49027 GCA_018107945.1 Datura stramonium
CCACGATAGAGCTTACATGGTCCCAACTATCACACTCAAGTGGGTAGCGCCATCCAAAGCCTTCCCAGGGATAAGGACGATACCATGATATCGATATCAAGATCGAGGCCCAATCGGGGTAGGGGATAGCTCACAAGGGAGGTCCCAAAGTATACATGATATGCATAACTTATGTTGGCACGTAGTTCTGAGGCATAGAGTGATCTACCTCGGTGCTAGACACTACTCCCAAAAACATGCATATGCTCTCCATCGATTTTCAATGAAGCTCATCATTGTCTGTTGACGAAGCTCAATAATCAAATACATCTTATATCTGAAATCATATATGAGAAACTTTAGCTCATACCATACCACAAGCTGAAAGTAATTGGGAGTCTTCTCTCCAATACCACGTGGTAAGTTTAATTTGGAAAATCATAACTATACTTGAACATATGGGCATTTCCCAATACTTTAACATGCTTGAGAATACTCAATTCAATTGAAAATAGGACTATAAACATGGGTAAATTAAAAACATGCTTTTCATCAATAATATCTCATCATACTTGAACATTCATCATAAATCTCAACTTTCATGAACTTCTCATAAATGGGCATTTTAAATTTATTAAGCTTGAAACATGACTTTAATTGGAAACAATGTAACACTTGCCCATGTATCATAATTCAATAATAGAAATATATTTAAATCATACCCATGTATAGTATTAGGAAGTTCATGCATTGAGTTAAAACTCCATAGAGTCAACATAGGAATTTTCATGATTTAGAGAGAGATTGGGCATGGGTGTGAATGAATTCACCCATTCATAACTCTACATACCTGGGAAAGAACTAATTTTACCACTTCTTGATTTTCCAATGAAGTATTGAAGAAAACTTGAAGGAAAATGAGTTTGATCACCTCTCTAACTCTCTAACTTGAAGAAAACTCTCCATATTGATGTTTATGCTTTGTTATATCCGGGGGCTACCTTGTCTTTTGTGACACTTTATGTGGCCAGCAGCTTCGGAGACAGTCCCGAAGTCTTGGCAGAACCATTCTCAGTTTCTACTCAAGTAGGTGACTCAGTTGTAGCTAGACAAGTGTATAGAGATTGCCCGGTCTCAGCCCTTCAGAAAGTCAGCTTAGCAGATTTGATAGAGTTAGCCATCACAAATTTTGATATTATCCTTGGTATGGATTGGTTATTTTCATGTTAAGCCTTAGTTAATTGTAGAACCCGGGAAGTAGAGTTCAGATTTTTGGGTGAGCCAGTCTTAGAATGGAAGGGTAGTTCAGTTGTGCCTGTAGGTCATTTCATTTCCTACCTTAAGCACAAAAATATGCTCTCTAAAGGTTGTGTATACCATCTAGTTATGGTTAAGGATGCTATATTCGAGACCCCGACTATCTAGTCTATCCAGTAGTATGTAAGTATCCCGAGGTCTTTCCCGATGATTTACCGGGTATCCCTCCCGAGTGGGAGATCGATTTTTGTATTTACCTTCTTCCTGACATGCTGCCTATATCTATTCCTCCCTACAGTATGGCTCCAGAGCCTTGATCTTGATGATTGTTGTATTAACTTGAGTTGTGGTCGGNCTCCATATGAGCTAAAGGAGTTGAAAGAACAGTTGAAGGACCTGTCAGATAAGGGTTTCATTAGACCGAGCAAGTCCCCATGGGGTGCACCGGTTCTCTTTGTGCGAAAGAAAGATTGTTCTCTTTGAATGTGTATTGACTATCGTCAATTGAACAAAGTCACCATCAAGAACAGGTATCCTCTACCCAGGATTGATGATTTACTCGACCAGCTTCAAGGTGCCAAGTGTTTCTCAAAGATAAATCTCAAATTCGGGTATCATCAGCTCAGAGTTCGTGAGAGTGACATCCCGAAGACAGCCTTCAGGACACAGTATGGTCATTATGATTTTGTAGTTATGTCTTTTGGGCTAACGAATGCTCCTGCAACTTTTTTGGACTTGATGAACATGGTGTTCAAGCTATACTTGGATATGTTCATGATTGTGTTTATCAATGACATCCTAATATAATCTCGGAGCAAGGAAGAGCATGTTGATCATTTGAGAGTGGTACTACAGACTCTCAAAGATCGCCAATTATATGCCAAATTCAACAAGTGCGAGTTTTGGTTGAACTCTGTAGAATTTTTGGGCCATGTGGTATGAAGTGAGGGAATAACAGTAGATTCCCAAAAAATAAAGGCCATGAAGAATTGGCCTAGATCGGTAAATCCTTCGGATATCTGGAGCTTTTTGGGTTTAGCCAGCTATTATCGGAGATTTTTTGAAGGTTTCTCATCGATTGCAGCACCTTTGACCAAATTGACCCAGAAGAAGATGAAATTCCAATGGTCGGAGGCTTGTTAGAAGAGCATCCAAGAGTTTAAGACTTGACTTACCTCAGCACCAGTGTTAATTCTACCAGAGGGTACCCATGGGTTCGTGGTGTATTATGATGCATCAATAATCGAACTTGGGTGTGCATTGTTGCATCACAGGAACATTATAGCTTATGCCTCTAGACAACTAAAAGTCCACGAGAAGAATTACCCGACCCATGATCTTGAGTTGGCCGCGGTGGTATTTGCCTTGAAGATTTGGAGACATTATTTGTACGGGGTTCGTGTGAACTTGACAAGAAACTAGATAGAGTATTAGGGAGGAAACTAATACCTCAAACTGGAACAGAACTAGAAGGGAATAAATGTGGGTATTTATCCATCATATCTACTTCGGCTTCCCACGTAGCTCCCTCGATAAGCTGACTCCTCCATAAAACCTTTAGTGAAGCTACCTTGTTGTTCCTCAACTTTAGAACTTAACGATCAAGGATCTCAAATGGTACCTCCTTATACGTAAGGCTGTCCCTCACTCCAATGTTCTCTATAATAATTACTAGAGACGGATCACCGATGAACTTCTTCAACAAGACATGTGGAACACCGGATGCACCGAAGCTAACTCCACTGGTAGTTCCAACTCATAAGACTCCTTGTCGACGCGTCTCATAATCCTATATTGCCAAACATAATAGGGACTAAGCTTCCTCTTCTTTTCGAACCTTGTAACTCCCTTCATGGGAGATACTTTTAAAAATACCCAATCCGGTCTGTGCAGTAGCTTCAGTGCTTTGTGTTTGCTCCCAGTACGCGGTCGTACAACTAATACAGTGGACCTTTTTAAGAGCTGGATGTCGAACCCACAGGTACTAGACTATTTCAGTGAATATTCAAGTTCAAGTGTTAATTTAACCTTCACAAGTGTTTATAAAAGAGATTGTGGATAATTTTAATTAAATTTAGAGGTGATCACAAAACATCGAAAAACAATACAAGAAGCATTTAGAGTTAAGGCCTGACAATCATGCAATACTACAATTCACAATGATTCAACTATATAAATTTCAGTTGTTGTCTCACAGAGTTAATATGTAGTGTTCATGATCTCTCGAGCCTCTAAATACAATAAACTAGTCTCACACCTATATCGTTTAGCCAGGATGTGATGTCCTAATTCGTGAGCAATTAACACTGTGGTTGTGGTCTAGAGGGTTTATGCCCTTGATTATGGACTTTCGTACCTCTAATCATTTAACCTAACATAGCTTCGCAACTACTTCTATGAGCGGTGATGTGACAATTCTAAGTCGGCGTCGAGCTATCATCCCATTTTACTAACTAAGCAAGGCTAATTAGGTATAATTTCTATCCTAACCGCGAATCCTGTTGTAAAGACAAGAACTTGCTTCCAGCATTCTTGTGTTCTAGCCTAGTTTGAGCTTTGACCTAAGCTTAACGAGTTTGTTTTCATGGTGATCAAGAATAAAACAATGATAATTAAGAATGCAAGACAAAACCATAACTAAGAACTCAAACCAAAGATGAAAATCGAGCAATTACATTCATATCATGTGGCCTCAACCCTAGAGGAAGGGTTTTAGCCACTCATGTATGTACAAATACTCAAAAACATAATTAGAGTACGATACTTATAAGAGTAGTTAAAAGAGAATGAAAACTAATAAACCCTAGGTAGAGTTCTGCACTTCTGCCTTCGCTTTTTTCCGTTTTCCCAAAAATATTTCGTGATAATGATTTTAGAAGCTAAGGGTTCAATTTATAATAAGTGGGTAATTTGCAAAAATTGGCCTATGGTGAAATAGCTCCGTGCCACGCTGCCCACCGCGACAAGGCTGTGGTGTGACACGGGGCCATCGTGACATGTCACTGGAATGGCATCTCGGCAGGTCATGGCATGCGCTAGTGAGCGTAGCCCAGCGTGGCAAAGCGCATCTCGCGCGTGACGCACAATGTGACACGGTCAGTGGCATGTAACACGGCCTAGTGTGGCATGGTGCCAATGCGCAGGCGCACTGCCTGGTAGCTTCGCGCGTGCACTCATGCCTTCGTGACATGGTGCTCATCGCGGCAATCTCTTGTCGTGGCATGCTGCAGGGAGTGATCAAGGCACTTTCATGTTTTCTTCATGCCATCTTCATTGCACTTAATCCTGAACTTCCTTTATCTTCATGCATCATCATATTAAGCTCATCATTTGCATTTTTCACCTACAAAACAAAGAGCTAATCACATTGGTTAATTTATGCACGAAATTATACAAAATCACATGAGAATATAATCAATTAAATTGACAAACCTACCGAACCTAAGTTATAAAATAACACTTGGGCACGTAATTATGCCCAAGATCACTACCCCACACTTAAAACCTTGTTCGTTCCCGAACAACTCCATTCCATCTCATGCACATGAATAACCAACACATAGCTAATTGAAGCCAGACAATTCAAGCTAAGGCTACAACAATTGTTTTAGATGGCAAGTTAAAAATAGAGCATGCAAGATTTAACCATTAAAGTCACATATAACTACGTTAAGACTTCTTAGCCTCAAGAATCGACTCTCAAACTCAACAAACTCATGCAAATTAACCAACCAAGAAATCCAACATGAATTTTATCCTTCATCAAACATGTTCCCTCACCACAAGAGAGTTACCCTATTTTTTTCACTCATAAATTTTCAAATTGTGACATATATGAGTGTATGAATAAGAAATAAGTTCACTCTCACAAAGAATTCACATGCAACATGTATTGACCATAAGCATGCCTTTAGTATTTTACTCCACTAATTTAGGAATGTTTGAAAGTAAGATCAAGTAGGACTAATCAGGTTGTAATGTAAGCTAAGGAATAGATAGCTACTATTCTGGCCAGTAATAGTGGCTATCTTCCCCAAGCGCTTTTAATACATCATACTTTCATTACAGACATCTCTTTTCTTACTTCACCTTTATTCTTTTCACTCATAAATTTCCCCTTTTGTTTCCCCAATCTTTAAGCACACTTAGCTTATTAGTAAGGAGTACTTAAGCAAATTTTTCATTCTTCTACTCTCTTACTCCCTACAAATACTCATGCATTTTCAAACAAGTGCACCTCTAATCTTTTCCTCAACTCCCACAACCATTATTTTTCCTTCTTTTTCACGATTCTCACTCCTTTACTCTTTTTCATTTTTCACTTAAGCACTTAGGAGTTTTGGGTCAAATTCAAGGCTATTGAAATGAAAGGATTAAGCTCATTTTATGGCTAGCAAAGAATAGGCTAAAGGCTCAATGAGGATAACTAGGATAAGACATTCAAGGTACGTAAAGCGAGGGATAAAAATTAGGCTCATTTAAAGAAATGTATAAATCATCTCGTATAATCGGCATCCCTCATTTCATTTTGAATACACACCAGAAAAGTTCTAGACAATACACAATAGCATGGAATATTCAAAAACCTTACACACAACACATTCTCAATTCAAGACAAATTCAGCAGACTCTTAACTCAGCTAATCACAAGAATTTAGAATTAAGCTTTAAGAACATAGAGTACATAGGTATAAAATTGCTAAACATTCTTCAAAATTTACATCACTTGCATCTCACAATCATGTACAACACATACAAGAACATCGATCCATCAATCAGCTAAGGGTTCACAACCCAAACCTATTGACTAATTTTCCCTCAAGACGGTCGTCATCCATCCATCGTCAGAAAAAGTCCCTAACTATGACTAACATCAATACATACAAACAAATAAAATTTTTATTCATCGGTTGAAGGTGCCCCTCTTCAAAAAAGAGCCAAAAATAAAAACCAAAGGGTGGGTGAATTATGCTCAACTCAAACTTTTCATCAAACAATATCATACCAAGCACTGAGTTCACCTTAATTCATTAAGCACAAAATTTTGAAATTTCCTTCACCCTACACGTGAATCATGCTATGTCCCCAAAGCATCAAATAAAAATAATAAAAGGGTGAGAAATACTCCCTAAGGCCTCTAGGCCTAGCTAACAACATGTTCTTCCTCATTTTCAAACAAAAGGGTCATCAACCCCACACTGATCTTCTTGTTATGCTCATTAGCTATTACTTTATCAGGTAATCAGACTTCCCCTGAATCTATGCTTAACAACCAAAACAAACAACAACAAGTGAACAATAACCAAAATTAAAAACAAACTGAAAAGCAAGTGAACTTGTGGTTCTCTTGGGTTTCCTCCCAAGCAGCGCTTAATTTTACGTCGTGGCACGACATGGACTATCCTTTTCAGGATATCCTCAAACAAGTGTCCTTTTGAGAACCATATTCTCTTTTTCTTGTTTTTAAAGGGAACAACCTCCACTCTGTCCCTCTCATCTTGCAACTTCTTTTTTAATTTAATCCCTCCATCAGAGTCGTGCTGAAATGTCATCATCTCTTGCAACAGTGGACCCAGGGAATCTACCATCCCACACTTAGCATCTGACAACATATTGATCTTACAAATATCTTTGTAATGTGTGAGTGGGTTGATCTCTTGGTAGACTCTGAAGAGCTCTTCTTCTTCATCGAACCTCATTTTAAGGGTACCCGCTCTTACATTTATGATTGCTCCTCCAGTTGCAAAGAATGGCCATCCTAAGATCAAGGGTACCTTATCATCAACTTTAAAGTTAAGAATGATGAAATCATCAAGTATAATGAACTTAACCAGTTTGATGAGAAGGTTCTCAATTATTCCCTCTGGTGCCACTATGGACTTTTCCGCCAGCTGTAGCATTACTCGTGTTGGCCTTGAATGATCCAACCCCAAGGTGTTGAATAGAGATAGGGGCATTAGATTTACTGCTGCCCCTAAGTCACAAAGAGCCCTTAGAACTTCAGCTTCACTAATTTATATGGGGAGGGTGAAACTCTCTGGATCCTTGAGCTTTTTCGGCATCTTGCTCATCACCCTATAGCTGCACTCCTCAATCAGTGCCACCATCTGGACATCCACCAACCTAACTTTATTGTCCACCACATCTTTTAAGTACTTAGCAAACTTTGGCATTCCCTGCAAAACATCAAGTAAGGGAAAATTTATGTGAAGTTCTTTGAAAATATCAAAGAACTTTTTAAAGAATTCTTCCTCCTTGCTCTTCTTGAGCCTTTATGGCAATGGTGGTGGTGACCTCTGTGCTGGCTGAAATAATGATTGTGCATTGTGTTTTTCCACACTCTAATTATCTCCCTTTCTAGTAGATGGACCCTGTCTAACCAATTTTGGCTGCGCCTCATTTCTGTTTTCCTTCTGTGGTGCATCAGCCAATTGCTTGCAACTCCTCAGACTAATGATATTGACCTATCGGGTTTTTTTATTTGTATCACTATGTAACCCTCCCTGAGGTCTGGTGTGCTGAGAAGCTTCTAATTGACCCATCTACTTCTCTAGATTGCGGGTGGCCAACTGCTGATTCTTCAAATCTGAAGCCATCCGTGCTTGATTCTCTGCCAATTGGGTCTGAGTAGCCATAGTTTTATACAACATCTCCTCAATGTTTCTGCTACTTGAGTGGCCACTATTCTGCCTATTTTTCTATTGATACTATTTCTGCTAAGGTTGCGGGTAGCTTTGAATCTGATTTGCCACCCTAAGAAAGATTTGGGTGACTCTGCCAATTTTTATTGTAGGTGTTCCCATAAGTCTGATTATTTCTCTGAACATTCCCCACAAAATTGACTGATTCAAGATTGGCCCTGCAAAATTCTGCATTATGCCCACTATTACCACATATTTCACACCACTCAGAGCCTGCAGAATTGCATTCACCTGTCCTTGTAGTTTGTTCATACTCAGTTTGTTGAACTAAGTCATCATCTCATGCTGAAATGATGCTAGTTGTGCTACTAAGGCGTTGACACTAACCACTTCTATTAGCCCTACTGCTCTTTTTCCTGCCCCTCTTGATGATTCGCTATGCCACTCTGGATTTCCTTGAGCAATCCTATTCAAAAGAGTGTACAACTCATCATGTCTTCTCCAGTGCTTTCCCACCCGATGCAAAGTCTAATAGAATTTTTGTATATGGGTCTAGACTCTCCACAAATGTATGAGCTAACACCTCATTGGACTGTCGGTGATGGGGGCAGTCTCTCAACAATGAATTGAATCTCTCCCAAGCCAAATATCAGTTCTCCTCCGGCCTCTGCTTGAAGCTTAATATTTCACTCCTGAGCTTGGAAATCTTGCCTGAATGGAAGAATCTGATGAGGAACTTCCTTGCTAGGTCATCCTAAGAAGTGATGGAATTAGGTGGCTTAGCCTTCAACCACCTCTTCGCCCCTCCCAATAGTGAAAATGGGAAAAGGGTAAGTCCGATATAATCTGTTGACACTCCGGTGGGAAAAGAGTGTCACTAATCTCCAGGAAATTCTATAAGTGTTGTAGTGGGTCCTTGTGTGTCATCCTAATGAACTGGCCATTAGAATGTAACAACTGCACCATATTCTGCTTAAGCTCAAAGATTCCTCCGGGCTACGATTTATGGATACAGGAGGTCACATTCGTCACCAGTGGGATTGCCACTTCGCGAAGTGGTCAGGCTGCCATCTGATAAGGTAACAACTCTGCTTTCCCAACTGGTGGACATTGTTGCAATTGTTCTTGTAACATTTTCAACTTCCGCTCTAGAGCTTCCCTCCTAAGAAAATGTAGTCGGCTGTCACGATGTAAGAGTACACCCCGATCATAGACACGGGACAAGGAGTCCCGAGAGACCCCAAGTCAACCCATGGCGTGAGCATAACACTAATTCATTCATATACAGCGGAAAACTTAACTTATAAATCATAAACTAACTGAAAATCGTATCATGAATTTGTAAGGAACGACAAACCAAAGTACATTCATAAATGACAAATACAACACATAAGTATGAAAGCCTCTAATCAAAAAGACGGGTTGAAGGGACAAGACCCCAACTAACCCAAACAGTCTGAAAACATAAGATAAAATAGTCTGAAAACATAAGATAATTAAACAAGTCCAAACATGAATCCCTCGAATCAGGAGGACTCACCACTAGGGACTTAGCGAAACTGAGCATGAACTAGGGATGATGCTGAGCCTGCGAACCAGATCCTGAAAATGTATGGGTCAGTACTAAGAAAGTACTGAGTAAGTAAGATATGCAAAATAATGCTTAAAAACATAAAAGTTATAGGAGTGAGGACATCATGATCATAACAAAAAATTGAAATAATAAGTATATCATAAGGTTCAATATTTCAAAAAATATTCATAAGTCCATCAAAGTCATAACATGCGGGGGAAAACATTTCATGAATCATAACTTGAGCCAAAAGAACATAATCATTCATATTTCAAAACCATGAGGAACAATGGGAGATTTCTATAAACGACATACTCCACATGAGCACACATGAAGTCCAACTTGTACGACTAGTTGGGAGGCCGTTCATACCTTGCCAAGGGTATAAACCATGAAAGGCGTGATATCACTCATGAGGGCCCGTAGGGCATAGGGGACAGTCACTGAGGAGGTCCCAAACATAGTCCTATGATGGCACGTAGTTTTGAGATTCGGGGAGTAACCTAAGCCCCAAACCTGCTCGGTGTTAAGTACTACTCCCAAAACATGCAACGTGCACATAACATTCATAATATGACATGCATGGCTAGTGAAAACATGTAAATCATGACATGCTTGGGAATTTATATTACTAGTCATGAAATTGGGCCCATGAGTCGGCCAAAATCATAGTATAATTCTTAAGAGACATGTGGTCATTTCCCATAGTTTCAAACATACTTGACATGATAAAATCATAAGAAACAATCATGATAGCATGGGAAATTGAGACTTGAAGACATGCTTAAAAATCTAAGAGAAACTTGTTCATGCTTTCGGAATCATCTTGACCATGAAATTCACTAAATATTTCCCCATGATTTGGCATCCATACTTTTAAATATTTAAATCATGAAATAATGGGTAAACAAGTGAAATCATCCCAATGAAATTTGAAATTCATAAGTTAAACAAACCACAACAAGCTCATTCCAAATTTCAAGGATTCATGCAATTTGATAAAGACCCATTAAGTTTTGGTAACTTTAAACATAGAATTAGGGAGAAATTGGGCACGGGTAGGGACTAAACTACTCATTCAAAACACCACATACCTGGAAATTTCGATACTATTAACCCCCTTGAAAACCCTAGGTAGGTTCTTGAAGAATTCTTGAAGAAGACACTTGAATTTCCCTTTCCTCCTTCCTCTCTACACTTACAATATCCAAATGAGGCTTATCATGGTTGATTTACCTTTAAAATACCCTATCCTGACCTCAAAACGACGTAGTTTAGGCCTTAGGAGTGTAGGAATTTATGAGAAGGCCCTTACTTATTCACAAGAAATAACTGTCAGGGGGTCCTAACGGATGACCTGACGACTCGTTGACAGAGCACATGATTCGTTGGTTCACCCGTCAAGTACACTACTTCATTGTTCATGAAAATTCAATTGGCTTGATAACGGCCCTCCTAACGTGTTGTTAGTGCTGACGACGACTCGTTAGGTACCATCCATTAAGTACACTAGATAAGCCTTACTATCTTACTCTAGGACCACCCCACGACTGACATGACGACTCGTGGTGTCTTACCACGAGTCGTTACATCACCCATGGGGACCCAAAGTCCCTCATCATCCCAGGCCTTCCCCACGATTCACTTGATGACTCGTTTGGTCTCCTCACAAGTTGTTAAGTGACTCATTTTGCAACTGCTGTAACACTTTCCATTTTTTCTCCTGATTCACTTCCGGACCTGATCCTTAGATTCCCAGGGTATAACAATATCTCCCCCTTGGGAACATTCATCCTCGAAAGTTATAAGCAAGTAGAAAACTTAGAAACCAACAATCATATATAGATTCTAATCATTGACATTCAAGCCGAAAACTAACGGAACGATTACCCCTGAAGAGAACCACATAGCTGGTTTGAGTTCAGAAATCACATACATATGTCATATCATAAACAAACTTATATGCATGAATAAAACATGAAAAACTAAATAGTGGTTTAGGGAAAAAATTCGATACCTCAAACATAAGCTGAGCCGGTAGGGAACAAATGCGGGTATTTAGCCATCATATCCGCTTCGGCCTCCCACGTGGCTCCTTCGACATGCGGATTCCTCCATAACACCTTTACTGAGTCTAGTTCCTTGTTCCTCAGTCTCCAGACCTTACGATCCAAGAGTTCAACAGGAATTTCGTCATAACTGAGACTATCCTTCACACCAACACTTTCCACCGGAAGCACTAAGGCTGGGTCTCCCAAACACTTTTTCAAGAGCGATACGTGAAATACAGGACGAACTGAAGCCAACTCTGAGGGTAAATCTAACTCATAGGCTACTTTACCACTCACCTAAAAATCCTGTATGGGCCAATATAGCGGGGACTGAGCTTCCCTTTCTTTTCAAATCTCATTACTCCCTTCATGGGAGATACCTTAAGAAACACCCAATCATCGACCTAGAACTCAAGCTCCCTTCTCCTTACATTGCATAAGACTTTTGGCGACTTTGAGCCATTTTTAGCCTTTCTCTTATTAACTGAACTCTCTCTATGGCCTCATGAACTTAGTCTGGACCCACTAACGAAGCCTCGCCGACCTCAAACCACCCAATGGGCGATCTACACCGTCGCCCATAAAGAGCCTTGAACAGTGCCATTTGTATGCTGGGGTGATAGTTGTTGTTGTAGGTGAACTCAATAAGGGGAATGAGCAGCCTTGGTAAACCATCCACCACAACCCAAATGGAGTCATACTGTCTATGAGTGCAGGGAAAACCTGTAACAAAGTACATGTTGATCTCTTCCCACTTCTAAGTAGGAATGTTAATTTCTTGAAGTACACACCCAGTTCTCTGATGCTCGAATTTCGCCTGTTGGCAATTGGGGCATTTAGCTACAAATTCTGCAATGTCCCTCTTCATGCCATTCCACTAGTAGATTTCCTGAAAGGCATGATACATTTTGGTGGCACCTAGATGGATAGAATACCTTGATCCGTGAGCATCATGCAACATCCGACTCCTCAAATCTCCCATATTCAGAACACATAAGCGACCGCAGCACACCATTTCCCTCTTTGGAGAAGACTTCTACTTTCTAACTCTGAACAACTTCATTCAATTTTACCAATGTTGGATCTTCATCTTGTTTAGCCTTCACCTCCGCTACCAAGGACGACTCTGACCCGTTCTGTACTACTACCCCACCATCGGTGAGCCGACTAGTCTAACTCCCAACCATGCAAGTCGATGTACCTCCTTTACCAGCTCCTTCCTATCTTCACTCACATGTGACACACTTCCTATAGAAAGTCTACTAAGGGCGTCTGCTACCACGTTGGACTTACCCGGGTGGTAAAGGACACTCATGTTGTAGTCCTTAAGTAGCTCCAACCACCTCCGTTGCCGAAGATTTAGTTTCTTCTGTGTGAACACATATTGTAAACTCTTGTGATCTGTGAATACATCTACATGAACCCCATACAAGTAGTATTGCCATATCTTCAGAGAAAATACCACCGCGGCCAACTCAAGATCATGGGTCGGGTAATTCTTCTCGTGAGTTTTCAACTTTTTGGATGCATATGTTATGACTTTCCTGTGCTGCATCAGTACACATCCCAGTCCGACCCTCGAAGCATCACAATATACAATGAATCCATCGGTACCCTCCGATAAAGTCAACACCGGTGCTGAAGTGAGTCTAGCCTTCAATTCCTGGAAGCTCTTCTAACAAGCCTTCGCATTGGAACTTCACCTTTTTCTGAGTCAATCTTGTCATTAGGGCTCCAATGGATGAGAAACCTTCCACGAACCTTAGATAGTAACCTGCTAATATGAAAAAGCTCCTGATCTCCGAAGGGTTTACTGGTCTAGGCCAGTCCTTTACTGCCTCTATTTTCTGGGAGTCCACCCTTATCCCTTTGCTTGACACTACATGCCCCAAGAATGCAACTGATTTCAGCCAGAATTCATATTTATTGAATTTGGCGTATAGTTTGTTGTCTTTGAGGGTCTGGAGTGCTACCCTCAAGTGTGCAACATGCTCCCCCTCGCTCCATGAGTATATTACTATGTCGTCAATGAACACGATCACGAACATATTCAAGTATCCCTTAAATACCCTATTCATCAAATCCATAAAAGCTGTAGGGGCATTGGTTAGTACAAAAGACATAACAGTGAATTCATAATGGCCATACCAGGTTCTAAAAGCAGTCTTTGGGATGTCATTCTCCCGAACCCTAAGTTGGTGATACCCGAACATAAGATTTATCTTAGAAAAGTATTTGGCACACTGAAGCTAATTGAATAAGTCATCAATCCTAGGTAAGGGATATCTATTTTTGATGGTGACCTTGTTCAATTGTGTATAGTCAATACACATATGCAGGGAACCATCTTTCTTTCGAACGAACAACACTGGGGCACCCCATTGGGATGTACTCGGTCTAATGAATCCTTATCTAGCAAATCCTTCAACTGCTCCTTTAACTCTTTTAGTTCTGTTGTGGCCATATGGTAATGAGGGATTTATATGAGTTGCGTCTCAGGTAATAGGTCAATCTCAAAATCAATCTCCCTCTCGAGAGGAACACTTGGTAGTCATCTGGAAATACCTCGGGATATTCACATACCACAGGAACTGACTGAATGGTCGGGGTCTCGGATATGACATCCTTAACCCTAACCAAATGGTAAATACAACCCTTTGAAATCATTTTTCTGGCCTTGATATAGGAGATAAAGCGACCTACAGGTACCACTGAACCACCCCTCCATTCTAAAACCAGTTCATCTAGTAACCGAAACTCCACTGCCCGAGTTCTACAGTTAACAGAAGCATTATGAAAACAACCAATCCATGCCTAAGATGATGTTAAAATCAGTCATAGCCAATTCTACCAAGTCTATGGAGGTAACTTTATGTAATACTGTAATAGGGAAACCTCTATATACCCACCTCACTACGACTGAATCACCAGCCGAGGTAGAGACAGAAAATGGTACGGATAGGATTTCAGGACTGACTCCTAAGTGACTAGCTATATAAGGTGTCACAAAAGATAGGGTGGCTCACCGATCTAATAAAGAATAAGTATCAATGTGAAAAACTCGCAACATACCCATAACCACATCGAGAGAAGTCTCTCACTCCTATCGAGAACCAAGTGCATAAAATCGATTCTGGCGCTGGCCGCCCGCTGAGCCAGTTGGAGTACCCTACTGAGTATGTCGTGCTACTGGGATGGCTAAACTGGCTGCTGAAGCGCGGGATCCACTACCCCCTAACCTAGCTGCGGGGAAATCCCTAAGTCTGTGTCCGGGTTTTCCACATTTGAAACAAGCGTCTGAGCCCACCAAGCATTTCCCTGGGTGGTTCTTTCCACAAGTAGCACAAGACAGGAACGTGCGCTCTGTGCGCATGCTGTTCTGACACCTAGAACCTGAAGCCCTACTCCTCTGACCGTCCTATGGCCTGGATGGAGTACTGGATGAAGATGGTGCTGGTTCAGTGGACCTGTGCTGGGATTGTTGTTAAGATTCACCCCTTGACTTAGGCTGGGAGAACCTGTGGCTATCAGTTTTGGCCCTCTTGTCCTCCCTCTTCCTCATGTGAGCTGCTTCCATCTACTGGGCATAGAGGACTATCCGCGGGTAGTCCATATCCTGATATAGCATGGCTATCCTGCAGTCTTTGTCTAGATACTCAGCTACTCCCTGCACGAACCTGCTCATCCGCGCTCTTTGGTTCATCACTAACTCTGGGGCATAGTTTGGCAGGCGAGTGAACTCAAGTGAATATTCCAGCATCGTCATCTTTCCTTGCTTAAGGTTTACAAACTCAGTTGCTTTCAGTTCCCTCATCTCCCGAGGGAAGAACCTGTCGAGAAAGGCTATGCGGAACTTATCCCAACTGATAAGGCCTGCTCCCGCTGCCCTGGTATCCCTCCATTGCTTCAACCAGATGTAAGTGACCTCCTTCAGCTAATAAGAGGCCAAATCAACATATTCCTCACTTGTCACTCCCATGACTTGAGTGACCTTGAAAATCCCTTCGATGAACTCGTGTGGATCCTCATCCACCTTTGCCCCAGTGAACTCATGAGGGTTCATCCTCAAAAAGTCTCTGATTCGGGCTGCCGCTGCATTGCCGTTCTGAGGAACAGGCACAACAGCTTATTGGTTGACCTGAACAGTCAAGCATGCACTAGCATTTGAATAGCAGCCCGAAACTCCACATGGGCAGCTGGCTCGGGTGCTTGGGGCTCCTGAACAGGTGGGGCTTGCTGACGCCCATCATCTTTGCCAACCCCGTGGCCTTCATCATTTTTGTTACTCCTTCTGATTATCCTTCTAGGATCCATAAATTTTCTTCAATCGCAAAATGCACGAATTAGAAGGAGGGAGAGATTTTGACCGCACGACATAGATCATGAAAGAAGGAAACATTTCCCAAAACGTTCAGTAGCCTCTTCGTCATAAGTGTGGTGCGCTTCACACTCATGAAAAAGACTCTACCTAACACGACTTTAAGACTCTCTAGGACACATCTAAAAGTATGGCTCTAATACCAAGTTTGTCACAACCCAAGATTACATCCGGATCGTAACCACAGAAAAAGGAGTCCCGAGAGACCCCAAGTCAACCCATGGCATGATCATAACACTAATTCATTCATATACAGCGAAAACTTAACTTATAAATAGTAAACTAACTAAAAATCGTATCATGAATTTGTAAGGAATGACAAACAGAAGTACATTCATAAATGACAAATACTACACATACGTCTGAAAGCCTCTAAGCAAAAAGACTGGTTGAAGGGACAAGACCCCAACTAACCGAAATAGTCTAAAAATATAAGATAACTAAACAAGTCTAAATATGAAGCCCTCGAACCAGGAGGACTCACCACTAGGGACTTAGCGAAATTGAGCACGAACTAGGGATGATGTTGATCCTCTGACCTAGATCCTGAAAATGTATGGGTCACTACTAGGAAAGTACTGAGTATGTAAAGTATGCAAAATAATTCTTAAAAACATAAAAGTTATAGGAGTGGGGACACCATGATCATAAAAAAAAAACTTAAATCGTAAGTATATCATAAGGCTCAATATTTTCAAAAATATTCATAAACCCATCAAAGTCATAACATGCGGGGGAAAACATTTCATGAATCATAACTTGAGTTAAAAGAACATAATAATGCATATTTCAAAACCATGAGGAACAACGGGAGATTTCTATAACCGACATACTCCACATGAGCACACATGAAGTCCGACTTGTACGCCTAGTCGGGATGCCATTCATACCTTGCCAAGGGTATAAACCATGAAAGGAGTGATATCACACATGAGGGCCCCGTAGTGCATAGGGGACAGTCACTGAGGAGGTCCCAAACATAGTCCTACGGTGGCACATAGTTTTGAGATTCGAGGCGTAACCTATGCCCCGAACCTACTCGGTGTTAAGTACTACTCCCAAAACATGTAACTTGCTCATAACATTCATAACATGAAATGCATGGCTAGTGAAAACATGGAAATCATGACATGCTTGAGAATTTATATTACTAGCCATGGAAGTGGGCCCATAAGTCGGCCAAAATCGTAATATAACTCACAAGTGACATGTGGGCATTGCCCATAGTTTCATACATACTTGAAATGTTAAATAATAAGAAATGATCACGCTAGCATGGGAAATTGAAACTTGAAGACATGCTTTAAAATGTAAGAGAAACTTGTTCATGCTTTCGGAATCATGTTGACCATGAAATTCACTAAATATTTCCCCATGATTGGGCATCCATACTTTAGGAGATTAAAATCATGAAATAATGTGTAAAAAAGTGAAATCAGCCCAAAGAAATTTGAAATTCATAAGTTAGACATACTACAATAAGCTCATTCCAAATTTCAAGGATTCATGCAATTTGATAAAGACCAATTAAGTTTTGGTAAATTTAAACATAGAATTAGGGAGAAATTCGGCATGGGTAGGGACTAACCTACCCATTCAAAACCCCACATACCTGGAAATTTCGAGACTATTAACCCCCTTGAAAACCCTAGGTAGGTTCTTGAAGAATTCTTGAAGAAGAAACTTGAATTTCCCTTTCCTCCTTCCTCTCTACAGTTACAATATCCAAATGAGGCTTATCATGGTTGATTTCCCTTTAAAAGACCCTGCGCTGACCTCAAAACAACGTAGTGTAGTCCTTAGAAGTGTAGGAATTTATGAGAAGGCCCTTACAAATTCGCAGGAAATAACTGTCAGAGGGTCCTAATGGACAACCTGACGACTCGTTTCCAGGGCACACGATTCATTGATTCACCCGTCAAGTAAACTGTCTCATTGTTCATGAAAATTCAATTGTCTTGGTAATGGCCCTCCAAACGGGTCGTTAGGGCTGACGACGACTCTTTATGTACCATCCGTTAAGTACATGGGATAAGCCTTAGTATTTTACTCTGGGACCACCCCACAACTGACATGGCGACTAGTGGTGTCTGACCACGAGTTGTTACATCACCCGTGGGGACCCCGAGTCCCTCATCATCCCAGGCCTTCCCCATGAGTCACTTGACGACTTGTTTGGCCTCCTCACGAGTCGTTAAGTGGCCCGTTGTGCAACTGCTGCAACACTTTCCATTTTTTCTCCTGATTCATTTCCTGATCTGATCCTTCCATTCCTAGGGTATAAAATTGACATTTAGTTTCCAAAAAAAGTTCCACCAGATCTGTATTCCTTCCTAGTTCTACAAGGATGACCTGTTACCGGCAATATAGCTGACTAAGACCTGTTACCCGCAATATAGATGAGATTATAGTGTATGGTCTTAATCAATTGAAAGTAAAATATGTATTCTCCTTATGCTTTTAATGGAAAAGATTGGGTATGAGGTAAATCTACGATGATGGCCTAATTATTGCATCTTTCCAATGAATTAAAGTGAATTATGAAATGGGTCTTATGAAATGAAAAATCTATGTTTCTTCATCAATTTTTTGTAAATGCTCAAGGTAGAAGTTTAGTGCACAGGCTTCCGTAAACCTAAGCATGTGAAATAATGTATCTGTATTAAAGTGTAATTTGGACCTATAAACCATAAATGACTCTATGATACATGATAAATGATATGAATCCGGGAGTTAAATGTTGTGGAAGTGTAATGCATGATGTGAATCTATAGATGCTCAAAAAAGTAATACATTTGAATAAATATTAATTTGGTACCGTGATGATATGAATTATGATTATAAAGCATGAGGATGATATTTCCGACTGTTGTGCTTGTTGTTAGTAGAAAGTAGTCCAAATCCGTTCGAAATTAATGTTGTATGATGAAAACAGTGAATGTTCAAGTTTCTAAGTAGCTGTAGTAGCATAGACTAGACGTATAATGTCAGATCAGTGCTCCTCATGTTCTGGTCAGCCAGGGACTCTCTATAGCCAAGAATGTTTCCCTTGGTAAGCTCGAGATCCTCCATAGTAGAGAGTGACTCCCTAGTTCATTCGGGATCCTCCATAGCAGAGAGTAACTCCCTAGTTTTGTCGGGATCCTCCATAGCATAGAGTTACTCCATAGTTCAGCCGGGATCCTCCATAGTAGAGAGTGACTCCCTAGTTCAGTCGAGATCCTCTATAGTAGAGAGTGACTCCCTAGTTTAGTTGGGTTTCTCCCTAGTAGAGAATGACTCCTTTAGTTATGATTATCAACATGATTCAATTTTGTATGATTCAAATTTTGGATTACAACACATTTAATATAATGAGAATCAGATTCAGTTGTTTTTTTGAACATTCCCAAGAAGTAATTGAGTAAACCATTGACGGTAGTTCCATGGGCATCAAATATTGATCCAGTATAGTGTGTGATGCTACTCTCAGATTCGGCTCTTATTTAATGTTCAGCACTTGATCCTTATGCATGAGCTCAATGATGTTTGACGATATGAGATCCATATGAAAGTTTCATGTATATATATATATGTGTGTGTGTGTGTGTGTGACTCATAAGAGGATTGTTGCAGGTTAAATCAGTTATGTTGATGTACTTTGTTATTTCCTTATCGTATATTTGTATATTTAGTTTTTTATGTTATCCCGCATGCTCAGTACATTCCAAGTATTGATCGCACACCTTTTGTGCTATATCGTTTCATGATATATATTTAAGTACCCAAACTCAACCTCGTGGTTAGATACGCTTCATTCTCTCTCAGTTGCTAGTGGTGAGTCCTCATCTCCCGAGGACGTGATTTATGTTTATACTTTCTTTATGTTTCAGTTTTCAGATTTTAGGAGTTAGTTGGGGCTTGTCCCAGCAACTTATTAGTTTAGTAGAAGGCTTTCAAACATGAGTAGATAGATTCAGTGTTGTATCAAAGTGTTGTTACTATTGTTCTTATGGTTCCTTATTAGGCTCTTGCAGTTAGCTTCTGCTTATTTATGTTGTTGTTGGTTTCTTTTGTTAAGTGATATGCTATGATTATTCCATGGGTCGACTTGGAGACTTTCCGGGTTCCTTGTCCCAGTGTTACAACTAGAGTGTAAAATCGGGTCATGAAAAACTTGGTATCAGAGCAAAGGTTTATAGTGTCCTAGGGTGTCTGAAAGCCGCGTTAAGTAGATTCTTCTTCATGGGTGTGAAGCGGCACACACTTATTACAAGGAGGCTATGAGACATTTTAGGAATGTTCCTTTTTCTTCATGATTCTTGTCGTGCATAGAGAATGAAGCTCTAAACAGTTCCTTCCCTAACTCGTGCTTTACGTGCTCGCAGATAATTTCTCCCAGATGAGCAAATGGAAGAAGAAATAGTAATGACTGCCAGCAGGTACCAGCATCCCCAGGGAACCCGATGGATGACCATGTTTCTCATGCTGAGTTCCAGGAAACTCTTAATATGTTGGCACAAGCCATGACTACCCAGATTAATCAGCAAGTGATGGCTCGTGTTCCCCAGAATGGGAATGTAGCGGCGGCAAGGGTAAGATATTTCCTCAGGATGAACCCACCCGAGTTCTTTGGGTCAAAGGTACACGAGGAACCGTATGAGTTCTTAGACGAGATTCAAAAGATTACCCACATCACGGGACTGACAGGAATTGAGAGCGCAGACTTATCCTCCTATCAGCTAAAAGGAGTTGCTTATATATGGTTTTGTCAGTGGAGGACAAGTTGAGGAATCGGAGCAGGCCCCATAGGTTGGGATGAATTTAAGACTGCGTTCCTAGACAGGTTTTCCCTAGAGAGTTGAGGGAGGCTAAGGCAGCAGAGTGCATCAACCTGAAATAGAATTACATGACAGTTTAGGAGTACGCATTGGAATTTACTCGATTATCTAAGTATGCCCCGGAGATGGTAGCCGACCTGAAGGCTAGGGTGAGCAGGTTCGTGAATGGAGTGTCAGACTCCTTGGTTAAAGAATGGAGGACTGCCATGTTGCACCAGGATATAGACTTTCCACATTTGGTGTTATTCTCTCAATAAATGGAAGTGGAGCAGGTGAAGGAAAAGGAGAGAGAGGCCAAGAGGGCCAAGGTAGGAGAGTCAGAGTTTTCTTTGCCAAGGACGAGTGGTGGATACTGCTCACATTCCTGACATTTTCGACAGTCAGTGCTCTGTATAAACCTAGAGTAAGAGAGATTACGTATCTGATGTGTACCACCTATGGGAAGAACCACTTGGGAGAATGTATGGCCAGATCAGACGTTTGTTTTTGATGCATCCAGTCGCTCCATAAACACCGAGATTACACAGCAGCAATGAGAGGCGAGAGTAGATCCTCGGCCATCTCGTGAGTAGATTTGATCTCTTATTCATTTCAGCAGGGTGCATCATCTAGCTTGAGTGGAAGATGTCGTCAAAACTGCTCCTATGCCGTAACAGCACACCGGGATAAGGGCAGGTCGCCAGTAGTGGCCACAGGTATGTTGTGAATCTTGTGTTACTCTTTGTATGTTGCTAGCCCCAAGATCCCAGTATTGAATAAGGAGCTCTATGATTGTTGTTGAGAAGAGGTTTTCAATGTGTGATGTGAATAACTGTTAATGTAAGACTTGTAGTGATGGTTAGAGGTGAAAGGGGAGCTAGGAGTTAGTGAATAACCCCGACCTTAAGAAATATTCAAGAGCCTTAAAATGATGGCTTTAATCTAAGGGTGAGATGGTAAGTATATAGGACTAGTTAGTTCTTGGATATGATAGTAGGGGAGTCCTAACCCCAATGGTCTTGATATGTCAATCTCTCCAGGTTCGGATAACCTCTCTTTTATTACAGTTGGAGTTAAGTTATGTCCATCCCTATGCGCAGACTCCCATAATTTCTAGGTAACCACTTTAGAAAACAAAACCGATCTTACTTTACGAATCCTTTAGGATCATTTTCATGTTACGAATCAGTTATGTGTGTTAACTCATACTTCCCAGTATGATTAGCTCGAACTCAGTCTCTAGAATATGCTTAGTAGCTCAATTGACTCAGGTTATCTCATGTTTGTGCTCAGTTTTAGATTTCATGAATGATTCGTGGTCATGAGACCTTTAATTAAAGTTAGACCAGATATTATGAATTCTAACCCTGTAACAGAAACTTATTCGAGAACGAAGGCTCAGTTAATATCAGTTTAGTGCCAGTTAAAGGGGAAGAATCCTTCTCAGTGTTCTATCTAGTCCCATGATAGTTTCATGCCCTTCGGTCTCTCTTGTTCCATAGCATGCATGTTAAATTTAGATATTTAGTTCTGATGTGTAAGGTCAGCCCGAGGTCAGATGCTTTATGGGTTTTAGCTTTGATTGATTGATTTTGTGATTTCAATTTTGTCCCTATCCTTTCAATATGTTTAGCCGACATTCAAGAATGAATGTTCCAAAGAGGGAGATATTGTAACGCCCCGAATGTTTCAAAGATCAGATTCCAGGCTTAAAGAAAGAATTCAGATAGAAGGTGGAAAATTTTTCCACAGAACGAGTTGGGGGACGACTCGTTAGGTGACCCCATGAGTCGTGGTCAGACCCATGGGGAACAGTCAAGAGGTGTTATCTGGACCAATGGCCACGGACGAGCCAACGAGTCATTAGGTAACCCCACGACTCATTAGGTCGGCTATTAAGTGAAGATTGGAATTTCTGGTGAGGCCTTGAGACAGTGGAGACCACGGAAGGAGGGACGAGTCGTTATGGTCCTAACGACTCGTCAAGTTACCCGTGAGGAGGGAAGAGCAGAATAAGGAGAGTTAGCCAGTGCACTCCACGACTTGGCCCATGAGTCGTTGCATGTCCCCACGACTCGTCGAGTGCCTCGTGGTTACTAGCAGGATGATTTTTCCTGCGGTTTTTCCAGAGGCATTTTCGTAAAATCCTATGCTTCTAACTCCTAAACTACGTCATTTTGAGCATGATGTGGAACGTTTTTAAAGGGATGACTAAACTAAACCCTCATTCTTTATCAAATAACTCTCAAACCCTTCTCCTCCTCTCTCTCAAGATTCAAGGATTATTCAAGGAATTATTCAAAGGCTTCAAGGTCAAGTTCAAGTGGTAAATTCTTCAAAATAGGTTGTGGGTTTTTCAACAAGGATATTCTTCTATCCTTGTGCCCCAAAATATTTTATCAAAAACCCAATTTCAATTATTCTAGAAAAGCATGACCTAGGGTTTTGATTGATGGGTGATTTCTTTTATGTCTTCTTGAATTCTAAAACCCACTGGGATTATGAGCTAATTGTGATTATAAAACTATTTGAATATCTTGAATTATGTGTTAGATGGTGAAAATGTATCATCTTCGAATGTTCTTCATGAGAGGGCTTGAACGATGATTGGGGTTTTATTATTGTCCACTCAATTGAATCCATGACTCGTATCTATGTATGAAATATGTGAAGATTGTAAGAATTCCCTAATGATTGGAATATACTATTTGCTAAATATGTTGAGATGAGATTATAGTGTATGGGCTTGATCAATTGAAAGTAAAAATTGAATTCTCCTTATGCTTTCGATGGAACTGATTGTGTATGAGGTAAATCTATGATAAATGGCTTAATTATTGCATCTTTCCCATGAATTGAAGTGAATTTTAAAATGGGTCTTATGAAATGAAAATCTATGTTTCTCCATGAATTTTTTGTAAATGCTCAAGGTAGAACTTAAGTGTATAGGCTTCCATAAACCTAAGCATGTGAAACAATGTATCTATGTTAAAGTGTAACTTGGACCTATTAACCATAAATGACTCTATGATACATGATGAATGATATGAATCCGGGACTTAAATGTTGTGGAAGTGTAATGCATGATGTGATCTATCGATGCTTAATAAAGTAATACATTTGAAGAAATATTGATTTGGCACCGTGATGATATGAATTATGATGATAAATCAAGATAATGATATTTCCGACTGTTGAGCTTGTTGTTAGTAGAAAGTAGCCCTAATCCTTTCGAAATGAATGTTGCATGAAGAAAACAGTGAATGTTTCAGTTTCTGACTAGCAGTAGTAGCATAGACCAGACATATAATGTCATATCAGTACTCCTCATGTTCTAGTTAGCTAGGGACTCCATAGCTGAGAATGTTTCCTTTGGTCAGCTCGGGATCCTCCATTGCAGAGAGTGACTCCCTAGTTCAGTCAGAATCCTCCATAGAAAGGAGTGACTCCCTAGTTCAGTCGGGATGCTCCATAGCAGAGAGTGAGTCCCTAGTTCAGTTAGGATCCTCCATAGTAGAGTGTGACTCCCTAGTTCAGTCGGGATCCTCCATAGTAGTAAGTGACTCCCTAGTTATGTTGGGTTTCTCCCTAGTAGAGAATGACTCCCTTAGTTATGATTACCAGCATGATTCAGTTCCGTATGATTCAGATTTCAGATTACAACAAATTTAATATAAGAGAATTAGATTCAGTTACCAACAGTGATCCAGTAAAATGTGTGATACTAGTCTCAAATTTGGATCTTATTTAATGTTTAGCACTTGAACCTTATGCATGAGTTCAATGATGTTTGAGGATATGAGACCCATATGAAAGTTTCATGTGTATATAT
>JACEIK010003185.1:49042-60300 GCA_018107945.1 Datura stramonium
TATATTTAGTTGTTTACGTTATCCCGCATGCTCAGTACATTCCAAGTACTGACCGCACGCCTTTTGTGCTATATCATTTCATGATATAGATTCAGGTACCTAGACTCAGTCTCATTGTTAGATACGCTTCATTCCCTCTCAGCTGCTAGTGGTGAGTCCTTTTCTCCCGAGGACGTGATTTATGTTTATACTTTCTTTATGTTTCAATTTTTAGATTTTAGAAGTTAGCTGAGGGCTTATCCCAGCAACTCATCAATTTAGTAGAAGGCTTTCACACTTGTCTAGATAGATTCAGCATTGTATTAAAGTATTGTTACAATTGTTCTTATGGTTCCTTATTAGACTCTTGCAGTTAGCTTCAACTTATTTATGTTGTTGGTTGTTTCTTTTATTAAGTGATATGCTATGATTATTCCCTCGGTCGACTTGAAGCCTTTCAGGGTTCCTTGTCCCTGTTACGTCTAGGGTGTAAACTTTGGTCGTGACAGCTTCCAGTACTCGGCAATGGAGCCAAAAACTTATTTGTGCCCCAGCCCACGCTCAAGTGTACGCGGTTGTACAAGTAATACGGTGGCCCTTTTTAAGATTCGGATGTCAAACCCACAGGGACTGGATTATTTAAGTGAATATTCAATTTCAAGTGTTAATTTAACCTTCACACATGTTGATAGAAGAGATTTTGGATAATTTTAATTAAATCTAGATGTGATCACAAAACAATCGAGAAACAATACACGAAGAATCTAGATTTAAGGCTTGACAATCATGCAATGCTACAATTCACAATGGTTCAGGGATATAAATTTTAGTTGTTGTCTCACAGAGTTAATATGCAGTGTTCATGATCTCTCAAGCCTCTAAACACAACAAACTAGTCTCACACCTATATCGTTGAGGGGGGATGTGATGTCCTAATTCGTGAGCAATTAATACTGTGGATGTGGTCTACATGGTTTATGCCCTTGATTATGGACTTTCATACCTCTAATCATTTAACCTAACTTAGCTTCACAACTACTTTTATAAGCGGTGATGTGACAATTCTAAGTCGGTGTCTACCTATCATCCCGTTTTACTAACTAAGCAAGGAAAATTAGATATAATTTCTATCCTAACCGCGAATCATATTGTAAATACAAGAACTTGCTTCCTGCATTCGGGTGTTCTAGCCTAGGGTTACTATTTCAACCTTTTACCTAAGCTTAACGAGTTTGTTTTCATAGTGATCAAGCATAAAAACAATAATAATTAAGAATGCAAGACAAAACCACAACTAAGAACTCAAACCAAAGATGAAAATCGAGCAATTACATTCATATCATTTGGCTTCAACCCTAGAGGAAGGGTTTTAGCCACTCCTGTTCGTAAAAATACTCAAAAACATAATTAGAGTACGATACTAACAAGAGTAGTTAAAAGAGAATGAAAACTAATGAACCCTAGGTAGAGTTCTTCACTTCTCCCTTTGCTCCTTTCCGTTTTCCCAAAAATATTTCATGATAAAGATTTTAGAAGCTAAGGGTTCAATTTATAATATGTGGGAAATTTGCAAAAATTGGCCTATGGTGAAATAGCTCCGTGCCACGCTGCCTATAACGACAAGGCTATGGCGTGACACAGGGCCATCGCGGCATGCCACAAGAATGGCATCTCAGCAGGTCATGACATGCGCTGGTGCGCGTAGCCGAGCGTGGCACGACCCATCTCGCGCGTGACGCACGGCGTGACACGGCCACTGGCGTGCAACACGGCCTGGCGTGGCACGACGCCAACATGCAGGCGCACTGCTTGGCAGCTTCTCGCGCACACCCCTGCCTGCATGACACGGTGACCATCGCAGTAATCTCTTGTCGTGGCACGCTGTAGGGAGTGATCAAGGCACTTTCATTTTTTCTTCATGCCATCTTCCTTCCACTTAATCCCTAACTTCATTTATCTTCACACATCATCATATTAAGCTCATCCTTTGCATGTTTCACCTACAAAAAAAGAGCTAATCACATTGGTTAATTTATGCATGAAATTATACAAAATCACATACGAATATAATCAATTAAATTGACAAACAGGCCTAACCTAAGTTATAAAATAACACTTGGGCATGTAATTATGCCCAAGATCATTTCGCCCGTGTTTCTCCCTTCTGGATCCACATTTAGCCAATTTAAAGCATGTATATGCACCTCTTCTTTAGCTAAAATCTTCCATTATATTTGGCTCCTCTCCTTCATATGCCAACTCATCAAATTCCATCTCAACCTTCATGTGTTTTGCTCGATTTCATGCTTTCTCTAGTCACGTGAAGTACCTACATATAATTTAAGAGAAAGGGCATAAAATCCACATAAATGACCCGAAAACTAGGCAAAATTCATGCTTAAGAGCTTAATTTGTTGGTAAATTTCCAACTCATCAAACCCCCAAACTTGAACCATTGCTTATCCTTAAGTAATGCAATTCTTTACAGTTGAGCAAATGAACAACATGCTAGATATATGAGTTTTTGCATCAAGGGCCAAAGAAGACATTCTTATACAAGGGAACTTTAATAAAGCTTAGAGCACTATGGTAGTTGTACACAAAATCATAAAGCTTCAAGAAAACCCAAACATTATACACCAAACTAAAGAGCCCTTCTGAATCCGCATTTAGCCAATTTAAAGCATGTCTTTGCACCTCTTCTTGAGCTCAAATCTTCCATTATATTTGGCTCCTCTCTTTCATAGGCCAACTCATCAAATTCCATCTCAAACTTCAGGTGTTTTGCTCGATTTTATGCTTTTTTCTACTCACGTGAAGTATCTATATTGAATATAAGTGAAAGGGCATAAAATCCTCATAAATCACTCAAAAACTAGGCAAAAACTCATGCTTAGGAGCTTAATGAGTTGGTAAATTTCCAACTCATCAAATCCCCAAACTTGAACCATTGCATGTCCTCAAGTAATGCAATTCTTTACAGTTGAATAAATGAACAACATGTTATATACATGAGTTTATGCATTAAGTGTCAATCAAGATATTCTTGCACAATGGAACATTGCTAAAGCTTAGAGCACTATGGTAGTTGTACACAAAATTATCAAGCCTCAAGACAACCCAAACATTATACACCAACTTAAGAAAAAAAACGAAAAAGAAAGAATCCAACCGTGTTGCACAAGCTTTAATAGGTCACCACAATCATTAAACATATCTTGCATGCATTCATTTCATTCAAACAAGGGGCATAGTTCCTTAAAACATGTTCAAAGAGCATCTCAAGTCATTGACAATTCACATTCAAATCTTGCCTTAATCATACGTCTCTTTGAAAACAATTTTAAGCATGTACTTCAAGGAAATGATGCCCCTCACATGAAGAGAGAATACCACAAACATTTTTTTAGCATTTCACACAACAAGATTATAAGATAAGACAAATGCGCTCACTCTCACAAAGAAACTCAAGTGAATACAAATTGACCCATAAGCTTTCCCTTCATGTATGTCACCACTAATGTACTGTTGCTACACTCAAAATCAATTAGGACTTGTGGGTCATAATTAAGGCTAGGGGTAAGGGTAGGATAATCATTTAGTTTTGGTGACTAAAGCCTCCCTAATTCCTTTACACACTTGTAAGATCCCATCATCTTATTGAGATCACTCCACCTTATTTCTCCTTTTCCATTATCTTCATCATTTGTGTAGCACAAGCCACCCTTATAACGCCAGTGAATTTCACATTTAGCCTTATATATATGTAAGAGATAGCACTTTTTTACTATTCTCTCTCTTTTGATTATTCGAGGTCTTTCAACCCATCGATTTATTCGATTTATAATCTCATTCTTCCCCTTCTCTTGCAAACCCCCCAAAATTAGGCTTTTGTCTCATCTCAAATTCATTTCCTTATCACTCCCCATTTCATGGGCTTCAAGCCCCATTTTTTCCATTATTTTATCACTAGAAATTATGGAGGATGGGTGCCAAAGAGAAGGATTGAAAATTGTCATTAGGCTTGTAGTGTGTTTCCAAAGAAAGGGTCCAAGATCAAACGTTGGCTATCAAATATTGATGTTCAAGGAGGTCATTTTGGGTGAAGTTACTTAACAAAAGAAGGCCTAAGATCATGTTCTAAGTGCAACCACATCTATCATTTCGCCTTGAGTAGCACTTAGGGAAAGTTCTAGACAATCATGCATACATAAGAATTAAGCCAAAAACCTCACCACACAAGGCACCACAATCCAAGGAGTTCACACAGTTCCTTTGTCACATTAAGAGGATGACTTTTAATGAGCTAGTTATGAATCAACAAGCCAAGAAAGGAATATATAATTCATGACAAGAGCATGCTCATTTTCACATTTAGATACCGCTCTTTTCTTTTCAACTCTCATGCAAAAAGCTAAGAAAGAATTGTTGGCGGTACCTCATCAAACAAGTTCACAAAAGACTCACAAGACTCTAGACTTAACATTTTCCCTTAACAAAGTCGCCTCTCAATCTATCATCGGGAAATTCCAACCCGGTTCGACAACAAATAGAAAATACAAAAAAAATGCTCCTTGGAAAAGAACTGTAGTATAAAAAAAATCTTTGGAGTTTAGACTACTATCTAAAAAGGTGATACTGTTAACAAGTAATGATGATTTACCCTTAAGAATGACGTAATTCAATCTATTGTAGGGCCATATCGTGCATCACTTACCAAGTGGGTTACTCAGACTTCACCCCCTAACAAAAATAATGCATTGTCCTTGATGCCTAAGGTTAAACAAAATGAGGAAGGAATGGGTGAGAGAACTCCCTAATACGACAGAGGCATCCATTTTACATGCATTTTCCATGCTCTCCTTTTTCTTTTTCGTCTCATTGTTTGCCATGCTCGGCACCCGTTCCACCCCTACAAATTCAAAGAAAACACAAACATAAAGTTAAACAAAATAAAAGTAAAAACTAAAAGCACTTGGGTTGCCTCCCAAGAAGCGCCTTAGTTCACATCGTGGCTCGACGACTTCAACTTCACCACTTTTCTCTCCATTCTGAGCATTTGAATTACACCCCTAGATTTTTATCCATTCTTCTATTCCGCTTGAGGGGTGGTGGTGTAAGCATCAAGGGTCCAAGAAAAGGATGTTGTCTCTTGTATTTCTTGGACCTTAAAGGAGGGATGTGCTTTGACTTGGTTGGTATGGCACACTCTAAGATGAAGCTACCTTGATCGTCCCCCTCAACATCCTCTATTGACTTGGTATCCTCGGTCTCTATTTAATCAACCAAGTTAAATGTTGAGAAATGGTGAGAATGCGGTTTAAGTCACTCCCCTTTCAAGCACGATTATTACATGACATCCTCCTTTTCAAGTGCACTAGAGTCCTTGAGCATGATTTGTTGGATGTCATTTGGAGACTCTAGTGTCACTTCTGCAACCTTGGCACACACGTCTATGACTTCTTCATAGTTCAGCTTGACTCCTTATTCATCATCATTTTGAACTTCCGCCTATGATTCAAGCGGAGCAATGCCCCATTGTTCATATCTTCTTATTATGCTCCTCAATGTCTCCTCCACTTCTTCTTGTAGAGTTGTACCGCTTCTTTCTTGAGGAGTTTATGATTCCATGGGAATGGGGTGGTTTGACATTCTTTCCCGCATTGGACTCCAGCTCAAAAAAGGCTTGGAGCATGGCTTCCATGCGTCCACATATATTTCTCCGTCCTTCACTTGCCATGTCTTTATTCCTTTCATGCTTAGGAGCACAACTTCTATTGTAGCCACTATAATGAGAAGTGAACCCATTTGGGAATCCATCCCAATGTCTCCCATGACTACCACATAATGTGCATCTATACCCATCATAGGAAGGAGAAGGTACACTCATCTCTCTTCTAGGGGCATATTTGCAATCTTGCCAATAGTGTGGTCCTCCACAATAGGAACATGGGTCATCAAAATAAGGGTTGCCACCAACAAACCTCCCTTCATTCCATGATGCCATCAATCAGCTACAAACAAACAAAAATAAAAAGAAAAATAAAATCAAAACAAAATGTAAAACAAAAATGCAAAACTAGTTTAAATCAATAAATAATTAATGTCTTATCACAACTCCATTCCCCGACAACGGTGCCATTTTTGATAACGTCCAAAATATACTCCTCATACAAAGAGTATACACAATTGTTGTATCAAAACAAGTACCTGACGAATGTTGGGGAAGAATTCCACAAGGACTAGTGAGTGATAATTACAAGGGTCATTTGAGAAATTGAAGTTAGCTTGCACCACAAATAAATAACATAAAAATGAACAAGTTGGAGAGATTGGAATTTGTAATAGAGTATGATTGCTAATTTGGTTAAATATGATAAAAAAATTACCAAGGTTGTTGACAAGTATGTGAAAGAGTAGAGGTATGGTGTAGATGATATACTAAATAGATAGGGTCATGCTGGGTCATCTCATAAGTTCAATTATTGTAAATAATCTCGAAAAAATGGGTATTTACTGTTTTTCAACTTTATAAATACCTCTTGCTAGAGTTTTATCAAACCTCTAGCCACTATTAGCTCAGCCCGATCAGATTTGGATTAATAGCTGCACTAATTTCTAGCTATTAGCTTTCACAATCTCTCATCCATACCCACCATTAAATTCTCTTCCAATACTTTATTATTCTTTTGCAAACAAAATCAAGTAAGAACAATTAGACCCACTTAATAATCAATGTATCTCCCATTATAGATTGGAGAGAATCTAACAGATTTACACTTATTTAAACAATATTGAGATGACTCTAGCAATACCTACTTTAATGAAGCATTCATCATCAATCACCTCTAGTTAATGATTTAGCTACTCATTATTAAGAAATTAAAAAACATATTTAACAATCAACTCATTGAATTCAATAACAAGAGTAGTAAAATCAAGATCACAAGTAGTCTTCAACAAGGGTACTACCTTGCTATTAGGAAGAAGAAGAATAAGAAGAAGAAGAGAATAGTACTTTTAAAATTCTACCAATCATATTCTCCTCTTCTCTGCTAAAAGAATGTTCTAAAGCTAGGAATGGAAAAAGATAATATGATATGATCTAATGAGTACACAGTACTTTCTCTAGAATTTCTATATTGAAGAAAATAGGGCATCCTCTCTCTCTTTTTTCGTGCTGGACAATTTTTCCCCTGAGAAGCATTTTGGAATCAGTGGAAGTACCTGTGTTTTACTGGTTACAATCCATGGACTACCGGTTACACTTTCTGGGCCTTTAACAAATTTCAATAACCATCGGCTGATCATTCGACATTTTGCCTATCTCCATGCGCGCACCGTCGATGCTTTGCTCTTCAATCTAGCAAGTCAGGTGTCATTCAGTGGATGGACTGGCGAGTCACCGTTGGCAACTCGTGTTTCTCCGATCTCTTATTTCCCAGAGGCAGTGATGATTGGCTTTTGACTGGCATTTCACTGGTTTTCTTTGGTGGAACACCGAATTTCATCCCACTTCCTTCTTTTTGCTCCATTTCTTGCTCTTTTATTCACATAAGACATCTGCAAACAACAAAAGAAAAAAGGGTATAAAATCTACATGAACAACTCAAAAACTAAGTAAAAATTCAAGTTTAAGAGCATAATGAGTTAGTGAATTACCAAATCATCAATCCACATGAGTTAATTAATGAGATTCAAAAGATCACCCATATTAAGGGGTGATGGGGGAGAAGTGTGAAGATTTACCTCTTATCACCTAAAAGAGGCTTCTTATATCTTGTTCGGACAATAGAATAGCAGGGGAATCGACGCGGGTCCCATTGGTTGGGATGAGTTTCTTACCGCGTTCTTGGATTGGTTCTTTCCCTGAGAGATGAGGGAGATCAAGGAATCTTAGTTTGTGAACCTGAGGCAAAACGACAAGACAGTCTAGGAGTTTGCTTTGGAGTTCACCTGCTTGTCCAAATATGTACCCGAGATGGTGGTTGACCATAGGGCTCGAGTGAGCAGGTTCATGTATAGGATAACAAACTATTTGGTAAAATATTGCCAGACCATATGCTTCATCAGGATGTTGACTTCTCTTGGTTAGTCCTAAACGCCCAGCAAATGTAGGCAGTGTGGGTGAGTGATAGAGAGAGAGTCCATGAAGGCTAGGACCGACAATTTTGAGTTACCCAACAGAGGCCTAGTCGTGGTCATCGGCAGTAGTTCCACCAGAGATCATCAGCCCGAGCACCGTTAGCAATAATTGTACCATCCAGGTCTGGGCACGATCAGAGGGGACGAGAATTCAGGATCCTGAGGTCAGGGGAGCAGACCTATAGAGTCCAGTATTCCAGGTTGTGACAGGTGTGGTAGGAGGGACACTGGTCAGTGCTTAGGTGGTATAGATGCTTGTTTCAAGTGTGGAAAGCTCAGACATATGCTAAGAGATTGTCCAGTAGCTAGACAGAGTCATGATAGAGGCCGAGACCAGCCACTAGTTCAGAAGCCCCACCAGCATCCTCAGTTTAGTAGGGGGCATCCACCAGTGTAGGTGGTGTTAACGTTAGAATAGGTTTTATGCTTTTGCATCTCATTGGAGCAGGAGGTCTCTCTATATGTAATCACTGGTATATTACGAGCATTTCACCTTGATGTATATGCATTGTTAGATCCAGGAGCTACTTTATCTTTTCTAACGCCCTATGTTTCTAGTAGTTTAGGAGTCAGTCCCAAAATCCATTCAAAACCCTTCTCAGTCTCTACTTCAGTTGGTGATTTAGTCATAACTCAATAGGGATACAAAAAGTGCCTTGTCCCAATCCTTCAGAAAGTCACCTCAGCAGATTTAGTAGAGGTAGCCATGATAGATTTTGATATTATCTTTGGCATGGATTGCCTACATGCATGTTATGCCTTAGTAAATTGAAGGACCCGTGTGGTCGAGTTCCATTTTTTGGGTGAGAAATTCCTAGAGTGGAAGGGTAGTTCAACTGCCTTATAGGTCACTTCATTTCCTACTTTAAGGCAAGAAGGAATCCCTCCAGAGAGGAAGATAAACTTTGGTATTGACCTCCTTCCCGGTGTGTAGCTTATATCTATTCCTCCTTACAGAGTTGATCCAACTGAGCTAAAGGATTTGAAGGAGTGATTGAAGGACCTCCTAGAAAAGGGTTTCATCAAACCTAGAAAATCCCCATAGAGTGCACAAGTTCTCTTTACACGAAAGAAGGATTGTTCACTTCAGATGTGCATCGAGTACCGACAGTCACAATCAAGAAAAAGTATCCCCTCCCATGAATTGATGACTTGTTTGAAAACTTCAGGGTGCCAAGTGTTTCTCAAAGATAGACCTCAGATCCAAATATCATCAACTTAGAGTTAGAGAGTGTGACGTTTCGAAGACTGCTTTTAGGACTCGATGAGGTCATTACGAGTTTGTAGTTATGTATTTGGGACTAACAAATGCTCATTCAGCTTTTATGGATTTGATGAATAGGGTGTTCAAGCCATACTTGGACATGTTCATGATTGTGTACATAGATGAAATCCTAATAAACTCTCAGAGCGAGGAGCAACATGCCGCTCATTTGAGGGTGATGCTATAGACTCTTAAGGATCACCAGTTGTATGCTAAATTCAGCAAGTGTGAGTTTTGGCTGAACTCAGTAGCATTTTTGGGTCATGTGTTTTCAAGTGAGGGTGTATAGGTGGATTCTCAAAAGATAGACACTGTGAAGAATTGGCCTAGACCAGTTAGTACTTCAGATATCAGGAGTTCTTGGGGTTTGTTGGCTACTATAAGAGGTTTATTGAAGGGTTTTTATCTAGCAGCATAGTTGACTAAGTTGACCCAAAAGAAACTGAGGTTTCAATGGTCAGAGGCTAGTGAGAAGAGCTTTCAAGAGTTGAAGACTCGACTTACCTCAGCACCTGTGTTGACTCTACCTGCGGGTACCATGGGTTTGTGTTTTATTGTGATGCATCAAGGATCGGCCTTGGTTGTGTATTAATGCAACTCTATAAGGTTATAGCCTACACATCCAGGCAGCTTAAGGTCCATGAAAAGAACTATCCGACTCATGACCTTGAGTTGGCGGCGGTAGTATTTTCCTTGAAGATTTTTGAGACACTACCTATATGTTGTCCATGAGCATGTGTTTATGGACCACAAGAGTCTACAATACGTGTTTACTTAGAAGGATCTAAATTTCTGACAAAGAAGGTGGTTGGAGCTTCTTAATGATTATGATATAAGTGTCATTTATCATTTGGGTAAGGCTAATGTGGTGGAAGACGCTCTTGGTAGACTTTCTATAAAGAGTATGTCTCATGTAGATGAGGAGAGAAAGGATTTGGTGAAGGATTTGCATCAGCTTGCATATCTAGGGGTTCGTCTTGTAGATTCGACAGATGGTGGTGTCATTGTTCAAAATGCTTCAGAATCCTTTTTAGTAACTAAAATAAAGGTTGGACAAGATGAGAATCTGATTCTAGTAAAGTTGAAGGGATCAGTTTAAAATAAGATGGTTGAGGTCTTCTCCCAAAGGGGAGATGGTGTACTTTGATATCAGTGTCACTTATGTGTTCCGTGTGTGTATGATTTGAGATATCGGATATTGCAGGAGGCACATGGTTCTCAATATTCTATACATCCAGGTGCCACCAAGATGTACCATGACCTACAGAAAGTCTATTAGTGGAGTGGCATGAAGAAGGACATAGCAGAGTATTTGGCTAACTGTTTGAATTGTCAAAAAGTGAATATGGAGCATCAAAGACCTGGAGGTATGCTTCAAGATATTAATAACCGGTCACGCCCAGCCTTGGGGGGTATGACTGGCCCCTGGTGCCCTGGAAGGACCTAGACTACAAACTGGTGGGCCGAGGCACATCTGGTTCCTGGCTAGCTCTATCTCAGGTTCCTGGAAACAAAGGGCTATATAACGGCTGTAAGCACAGCCTCCGGCCATCTGGGCCTATAGCCACCTGCACCTGTAATAACAGCTTACCAGAACATACTCATAATTAGGAACCTATGCGGGCCGACAAGGCCACCATGCTGTCTAGTAATCTGAGACTTAAACAAGGAAGTACTGGAAAGCTACATGACCGGCAAGGTCACCACTACTGTCAAGCTATGGCCCCACACGACCAACATATAATTAACAGAAGTACTAAACAGCTATATAACTGCATGGCCTCACACGACCGGCTCAACTGACCACAGGGAGATAATATACAATCTGCAAGCCTCTATGAGTAACAATAGAAATGATCGGGACAGGGCC